>JANFOE010002824.1:0-160045 GCA_025667525.1 Glebionis coronaria
TATATATATATTATATATATATATATATATATATATATATAGTATATATATATATATAATATATATATATATATATATATATATATATATATATATATATATATATATATATATATATATATATATATATATATATATATATATATATCTATATATATATATATATATATACTATATATATATATATATATATATATATATATATATATGACTTATGTATAGTCTCGAACCTAAGACGCGTCTCGTCATTATAGGTCTCGATCGGTCATATGTCGACCATTGGACATTTCGTTCTTGATCAATGAGCGATTGATATTTCGTGAAGTCGTGTATCGACTATTGGTTGTTTGTTCCTTGATCTACGTGTAATATCTATATCAGGTAAGTCTATAGCCTTGCTTTTATATTATCTTGTAAATGATTTTCAACCCGCGAGGGGGAATACATGTTGTTTTATAAAATGAACACAAGTTATTTTCGATATGCTGGACCCGAATATGATGATAAATTCCTAAGTACCATTGTCTTATGAAGTCCTTGAATTCCATGAACTGTTAATTACCTTGCGAGGTAAACGCTAATACATATGATAGATATATTTGGTTTGACAGCCTTATCCTAGGGTATGCATCCTTGTGATCACCTGAAAGGGATATTATATATAAGAGGTCGCTGGTATATGACAATATTACCTGTTGTAGGGGCGCCGTAAGTGACTCGGTTTGATGTGTTGGTAAACGTTCAGTTGCATGAGCTTAAGGCATTTATCGATATATATATGACTTGTCTGTTTGACAAGCTTGAGATGATTCTTTTGTTCAAATAATGATTTGCAAAACCTATAGACTTGCTCAACCGTTGTGTTGATGATTTTAAGCATGTATTTCGGGTAATCAAGACGGATAGCAGCGGAGCATGCGAGGAGGGAGTTGGTGCTTACTTGTCTAAAGTTATACTATTTTCCATCCTTTGAAATGAACTAAAACTTTTAAAGTCTTATATGAATGTGATGTGTTGGTAACGATTTTTGGGACTAAACGCTACTCTGATTTTATATATTAGGATGGGAAACTTTTTAGACAAGGTTGTATACTATTTTAACGTCTCTTTCCAGGTCGTTGTCTATGATTGTGTGTGATGTGCTATAAGTAGCGCCCCAAAGTGGTATTCCGCTGCGTGGTAATTTGGGGGTGTTACAAAATGGTAATCAGAGCCACAAGTTATAGAGAACTAGGTCGATTTTGAAAAACCTAAACTATAACTTTGGTGTGTTCTAAAAAGTTTTAAGCACGCAACTACTCCGCATGGCTCCGGTAAGGCTATTCTTGTATTACTTTCTGATTGATTGTGATTATGTGAACCTATGTGTATGTAGGAATGGTAGTATGCATATGTATGAATACACTGTGGTATTTAAAGGCGTTGCACGTGAAGCAATGGTCTTTGAATGATTGTCGTGCATTTTATAATACGGTTTTGTATCGGATTTGGCCTCACCGCAAATCACCGATCTTGATGATTATGTATTATCTGAATACGAGTATGAAACTCATTTGATACTTTGAGTATGTATATATTGTTTCGTAAGCTATCGCATATCAACTTGTTTAAGTTTGATTGTTATCATCGTGTCGTGATGTGCCATTTTAGGACATCTCCTTTTGAAACATAATTTATTGATGTGATATTCGTGTTCCGAGTACTTCTTCTGATTTTTAAGAATCATTTACCCGAGGCGACATCTTCTATGTAATGCGACGTGTAATTTGATTTTATATGACTACGTTTTATTGGCGAAAAGGAGGATGCCAATGCTGGACCTAAGATATATATATATATATATATCCTAATCAAATATATATAGTTTGGGTACAACAAAGATATGCTCGTAGTAGTCATTCGGTTGAGTGACTTAATACTTTGAATCTAAATGGAATGGGACATTTAGATATAGAGATTTTAACTCGCCCAACTATGAGTCGTTTAAGGTTGTCTTATTTAAATGGATTAGGACATTTGAATAAGAAAGTTTTAAACCACTGGACCTTAGATTGTTTGTGGTTTTCTTATTCTGATGGAATGAGACGTTTGAATACGGAAATTATGAAGTAAGTTTATTGGCACCCTTTAGTTTCTATGGTATGTAATTTGGATATGAAATCGTGTTGAGAGGTAGTAATACTTGAGTATGATGACTTATAATCGTCTTGTTGAAATGGGTTGGGACGCCTTTTCATTTGAACAAGAAAGTTATAAGTTCCTGAACCGTAAATTTATAAATTCTTGTATACATGGAAAGGGACACCTTTTGATCTAGATAAGGAGTTATAAATGAGTGGGCTCAAGTATGTCTGGCTCGATTTGTGGATGTTTGGTGTGTGTACGTCTTCCTTCGAATCGTGTTTCGTTGGTGTGGACCGTTCAGTGTCGTCGTCATTATGATGATCGTCGATTATCATCTATGTATGAATAACCCGGTGGACTTCTCTCGAGTTGCGATTTATTTCGATGGACCATTTCTAAAATGTCTCGATGATCGTGAGCTTTATAATCTAATCATTAAGAACAGTTGACCGTTCCGAGAATAGGCGACTTGTTTAAGCGTCACCACGATTTATGCGTGTACTTTTGGATTGACTGAGGATCAAGTTATCAACGGCGACTTATCGTGGATGTCAAGATTTTGTAATTTTACTTGCTATTAGCGAAGGGTTCATTAAAGGTTTTCTCGATGATCAACAGTGGAGATTTATATTCGATGTTTATGTCCGACCTTTGCTTTTTAGGTACTTATATGGTATGTGATCCAGTCGAATGATCGTAAGTTGTGCGAACTTGAGACGACATTGTCCAATGACGTCCAATCATGGAGAACGTGTACCAAATAATATCTTTTGATCTTGCTTGGAAACCTAGACGATGACCTGCTTGTTTTTTCACTCTTCACTGTTAGACTGAAGACTAGTGAGACGAATTAAGAGTCGGGATGTCGCTTCCTAAAGGGTTAGATGATGTAATAACCCGAAATTTAAAATCAACATTTAGGTCGATTTCTAATACCAATTTTATTATTCGGACAATTATTTATTAATCGACTTTTATTGTCATGATCATTTTTGCGAATAATATTGAGTTCTCGGCTAACCAGCAAGGTTAAGGCTTTAAATTATTGAGTACGTGTCATTTATTAATTATCGGCAAAGTCTATGTCCGTCATCGACCGTAAATATCCTCGTTATGACATAGAAATATTTCTATTGTCGTCGTTTTAATTTCTTGTTTTATGAGAAGTCTTGATAATACGTTAAACCTTTAGGCGTCATTCGTTTAGGTGACGCGTTAACGTTTATTAAATTATAAGCCATCTTTTATTTATTGAAATATAAATGTTCTCCGAATGTCAATGTTTTTATTTTATATTGAGCGTTTATTTTTCGTGGTCAACCGTATCTTTTAAATCGCGTAACTTTTAAAATATCAGATTTCGATAATACCCGCTCTTTCAAATTGTGGGACAAAGTTTTATATAATAAAACTTCATCTTACTTATGGCGTATCACATTTAGACGACTAATACACACAATTGCATTTTTATAAACCAACACGTGTACCATTCTTTTGTCTCATACTCCCATTACATAAAATATTGATCTTATTTGTTTTCTTCTTCAACTCTCTCCACCGAACATAGTTATAGACCAAAAACAAATAACATCAGTTGGTTATCATACTACTAATTTTTAGTAAAGAAGGAAAGTCATGTGTTAGTAGCAAAAGTTGAAGTTTCTTTGAATTGGTGGATACTTGTTGAATATTTCATCCTTTCTCTTGTAAGATTTTTTATTTAATTTTTATTGTTCTAATCTATTTTTAAAAATATGTATTTATAGTTTGTCTAAAAAATGTATTTATAGTTTGTCTACTAATTTTTAAATATTTAACAGTTGATTTAGGAGTCTTGGACATTGTATATGATTTGGTTAACTAAAGAGCCATGTTAAACAAGCCTTTGATCATGGATATAGTTTATTATATTAGATCAGTAGCTAAAACGCAAGTACTGTATAAAATCAGTAGGTTTTGAGTTTGTTTTAATGACATAGGGTGATAAGACTATGTCTTGTGGTGATTTGGCCGGGTCGCTCGACTTGTAACGATACCCGATGAATTAGATATGGTCGAAACGGTTAAAAGTGTTAAATCTGAACATGCTGAAGAGACTGACTGATTACTCTTACACGAACTCAGAATAATAGAAAAAGGTAAAACTATGGGTTGTAGATAAATTTATGAAGAACTAGAATCAATTGGATAGTCCACCAGTTCCATACGGTTTAGAAATGGCGGCCAAAAGGGTGGGACTGAAGTTGGCTGCGAATCACAACCCATACTTTTAATGATAAAATGAACATCTGAGCAACCTTAAACATAAATTAAGGTTATATATGCTTGAGATCAGTAAATTACATGAGTTGAGATTAATTTTGATATAAATAAATAAAAGAAAACACATACGGTTTAGGAGAAACGACCAAATTTACGGGGTATGTCGAGAATTTGTAAAAGTTGAACCAATTGATAAAAATATAACACGATGTGGTAGGATCCACTTATCCATGATTAGAGACTCTTTTATATACTGATATTTATAAAACACGAGACCCGACCATCGCGAAATATTAAGTCGATATCATTTTGGGGCGTTTTAGAACCCGTAATGCATATAAAGTGGATTTGCGCCACAAAAGCCCAACATACACTTATAATGGCTATTGGGCCATTATTGGACCTGAGGTTAATAATGTATTTAAAGATCAATACTGAGTTTGAAATGGACTTAGGTTATATAAATGTGTAATGGGCCACTAATGGGCTAGAATTGGCTTAATTGTCAAAATGAGAAGATATATGATAGATTGTTATTAAAGTCTTATGAAAAGTTTTATAAAACTTATACAATGTCCATACTTACTAAAGTGAACTATTTACACACACACACACACACACACACATATATATATATATATATATATATATATATATATATATATATATATATATATATATATATATATATATATATATATATATATATATATATATATATATATATATATATATATATATATATATATATATATATATATATATATATATATATATATATATATATATATATATATATATATATATATATATATATATATATATATATATATATATATATATATATATATATATATATATATATATATATATATATATATATATATATATATATATATATATATATATATATATATATATATATATATATATATATATATATATATATATATATATATATATATATATATATATATATATATATGACATATGTATAGTCTCGAACCTAAGACGTGTCTCGTCATTATAGGTCTCGATCGGTCATATGTCGACCGTTGGACATTTCGTTCTTGATCAATGAGCGATTGATATCTCGTGAAGTCGTGTATCGACTATTGGTTGTTTGTTCCTTGATCTACGTGTAATATCTATATCAGGTGAGTCTATAGCATCGCTTTTATATTATCTTGTAAATGATTTTTAACCCGCGAGGGGGAATACATGTTGTTTTATAAAATGAACACAAGTTGTTTTCGAGATGCTGGACCCGAATATGATGATAAATTCCTAAGTACCATTGCCTTATGAAGTCCCTGAATTTCATGAACTGTTAATTACCTTGTGAGGTAAACGCTAATACATATGATAGATCTATTTGGTTTGACAGCCTTATCTGAGGGTATGCATCCTTGTGATCACCTGAAAGGGATATTATGTATATGAGGTCGCTGGTATATGACAATATTACCTGTTGTAGGGGTGCCGTAAGTGACTCGGTTTGACGTGTTGGTTAACGTTCAGTTGCATGAGCTTAAGGCATTTATCGATATATGTATGACTTGTCTGTGTGACAAGCTTGAGATGATTAAAAATCTTGTGTTCAAATAATGATTTGCAAAACCTATAGACTTGCTCAATCATTGTGTTAATGATTTTAAGCATGTATTTCAGGTAATCAAGATGGATAGCAGCGGAGCATGCGAGGAGGGAGTTGGTGCTTACTTGTCTAAAGTTATACTATTTTCCATCCTTTGAAATTAACTAAAACTTTTAAAGTCTTATATGAATGTGATGTGTTGGTGACTATTTTTGGGACTAAACGCTACTCTGATTTTATATATTGGGATGGGAAACTTTTTGAACAAGGTTGTATACTATTTTAACGTCTCTTTCCAGGTCGTTGTCTATGATTGTGTGTGATGTGCTATAAGTAGCGCCCCAAAGTGGTATTTCGCTGCGTGGTAATTTGGGGGTGTTACACAAACGACTCAAAGAGACGTAGAAATTAAAACATAAATTAAACATTGTTAAAACATCAAAGTCTACTGCTTCCCAATCCCCAAAGATAATACAAAACAAAGTTGCGTTTAGGTCCACACTGAATCTCAACCCAAAAGTACATTACTTGTTTCACATGACAAAATATATAAAAAAAAGATTTAAGTTATAAAAGGGAGGAAAGACAAAGTAGACCGCCACGCCACAACAACTTCCATCTTGGCATGCTCCTTGCTACCATATCATCGATTACCTGAAACACATGCTTAAAGGGGTCAACAAACAATGTTGAGCGAAATTTATAGGTTTTACAGTCTCATTTTTGAACATAAGTATATAAAATCAATCACGATCATTTATAGAATTGTCGATCAAACAATCTATCATTCAAGGTTATTATAATTGTGTTTAAGCTCATGACACTAATCCGTTAACTCAGTCACCCGCGTACATTTACCGGCATGATTAAGATGAAACCAGTGCCCCTTCTAAAGGAATTAGTTGCAATTATACCTTATTTCTTATCATAAGTTATCCGTCCACAGAGGGTACTCAACGTACTAGCTCTCGTCTCGGATAGGGTCGTCAACCCCATAGTACTATCAATTGTATAAGCGGCTATTTTCAATCCGTACAAGGATTAAACAATAGTTCATAGTTCATGAATATAGGGTCTTATGCAACTAGGTACTCAACACAATTTAGGCAATTTTTGGGTTCAACAATCATTCATGACTTATGTTCGTTTTGTTTAAAATAGAATGCATCCCCCTCGCGGGTAAAACCATTTAAAAGTGTAATAAGAGAGGCTATAAACTCACCTTGCGTAGTAGTAGTGGTTCTAGCGAAGTCGTAACAAAAATATCACCGACGATTTGGTTGCCCCGGAAAATCTAACACGTGCCCTAGAAATCAAAATATGAAAACCGAGTCAATACTCCGTGTACATTATTGTACTAAACATGCGTATATAAAAACACCTAATACTTATAAAAACTCACGCCAAAAATCATACATGTGATCATTACTAAACTCGTACTATCTATCTATGTAATTAGAAATGTTCCCATTTTATAACTTTTGTCGGTACTTACCAAAAGTACGGGCTGTTTTCTATCACTTAAACATCACTATAAATTACAAGAAAATTTGTAAAAATCCCTTATAACCTGTAGAAAACCCATTTTAAATCCCATAAAAAGTTTTCACTTTTATGACCCATTACTCACTACATCACTAGACGTAAACTTTTCGGACTGATTTTGCACTTTTACCATGTAAGACTTCTTTGACTTGTTTAAAATGTACCATTAGCTAATTTGACCCTTAACTCTAAAAGTAGACTAAAAAATGCAGGTTTGGAACCAAAGAACAACTTTCAGTTATTTATAAAACTCTATCTATGGTCCCCGGGATTTGACCTAAAACCAAACATAATTTTGTATTATGTTGATTCTCATCTCCCGGTACACGAACTTTCAAAATAGCATAACTTTTGACTCGTTAGTAGTCGTAAGCTCTTTCTTATACCAAATCGAAGCTAAGACAATGCTCTACAACTAAATCCTAGACTCATGACCTGTTTACAAAATTAAACCCACGAAAACATGCCTAAACAATCTGCCTAAAATTTCCTTCCTCAAAATCAACCCAACACTTGTTTCCAATCCGTTCTAACATCATCTAGACCTAACCTAACAACTTATAAACATTCCCAAACACCCTAATCAGCCTATACTACCATGAAAATCAAATCTTCATAAAAACCCAAATCCTAAATCACACATGCATTATGTTTAACCCATTCAGAAACATAAAAAAACACAATCCTAAAGACAAACCCACAACACAATTCATCAAACACCATGAAAAACCAAACACCCCTATTTGGCCGTGGGGTGTTGGTGTTCAAAACACCCTAACCAAATTGATTTTGGTTGGTTTTGTGGATGATTATCCATTACCCAAACATCAATCAAACATGCAACTAGTCTAATTACATCAAAACACATTTTTGAAAAATCTTTGATTCTTGAAATTTTTTTGTTAATGCATGTTGTTATAAACTACATCAAAACACTTACAAAGGAAAACTAGGATGTGGTTGTGGTGGTGTGGAGGTCGACGGCCAAAGAGAGAGAGAGGGAGGAGAAGGAGAGAAATTTTGAAATGAATTTTGTTTGTGTGTTTTTCCTTTCCTCCTTTTTGTAAATTTTAGAGGGGCCTCTTTTGTCATTTTTGTTTTCTTTTGGCCTCATTTTTAAACGACACAACTTAATAGCGGGAAAGGACTTACTAGTTGATTTTGAAAATTTGCGGGAGTCGGGGGTCACCCTGAACACTCGAAAATACTTTTAAAGCAATTTAAACGCACCCGGGATAAATAAAACGCACCCGGCTCGACTTAACACGAAACAAAAATAATATTATCAAAAAATTCTAATATCAACAAAAAGACAATAAAACATAAAAATATGACATCCGTCGGGATCGTAGTCGTCGTCGTCTTTCTTAAATCGTCAATCTTTAAGATTACGACCTTAAACATCGGTTTCAACTTAAACAGTCAAATATATAATAAACGAAATTTCTTAAAAACTTCAAAAATATTCGTAATTTAGGGTTAAATAAATGACCTCGGGTTCTGGGTATCACATCCACCCCTCCTTAATGAGAGCGACGTCCCGGCGCTCGCCTCTTCTTATACTCACATTTCGTGCCGCTAGAACAGATGAGGATATCTCTCCTTGAAGTAGTCCTCACGTTCCGAAGTGTATTCCGGTCTACGTCTAGAATTCCATCGTACCTTCACAATGGGAATTCTACTGTGCTTCAATCTCTTAACCTCTCGGTCCATAATCTCCACTGGTTCCTCCACAAAATGAATTTTATCGTCAAGCTGAATCTCGTCCAAAGGAATCACCAATTCCTTATCCGCAAAGCTTTTCTTCAAATTCGATACATGAAACGTGTCATGAATAGCACTAAGCTCATTTGGCAATTCCAACTTATAAGCTACAGGTCCAATTCGTCTAACAATCTTGAACGGTCCAAAATACCTTGGACTCAACTTTCCTTTCTTCCCAAAACGTATCACACCCTTCCATGGCGACACCTTAAGCATGACCATGTCTCCGACCTCAAATTCCAACGGTTTCCTCCTATTATTGGCGTAACTCTTCTGTCGGCTTCTCGCAGCAAGTAAACGGTTCTTGATTTACACAATCTTCTCTGTCGTCTCTAAAACCATTTCAGGCCCAGTCAACTGACTCTCTCCCACTTCGCTCCAACACACAGGAGATCTACACTTCCTTCCATACAACGCTTCAAATGGTGCAGCCTTAATACTCGCATGATAAATGTTATTATACGAAAACTCCACTAAAGGCAAGTGGCGTTCCCAACTTCCTCTGAAATCAATCACGCATGCTCGAAGCATGTCCTCCAACGTCTGAATGGTTCGTTCGCTTTGGCCATCAGTTTCAGGATGATAGGCCGTGCTCAAAATCAATTCGGTGCCCATCGCATGTTGAAGAGATTTCCAAAATTCTGAAGTAAATATGCTTTCGCGATCCGAAATGATCGATAAAGGTACTCCATGTCGACAAACAATTTCCTTCACGTACACACTGGCAAGTTTCTTCATGCTATTCGTCTTCTTCATAGGTAAAAAGTGAGCAGATTTCGTTAATCTATCCACGATCACCCAAATCATATCACAACCACTTGGAGTCCTCGGTAAAGCCGTCACAAAATCCATAGCGATCTTTTCCCATTTCCATTCTGGGATCTCAGGTTGTACCAACAACCCAGACGGTCTCTTATGTTCAGCTTTAACCTTCGCGCAAGTTAAACACTTACTGACGTAACGAGCAATCTCTGCCTTCATATTCGGCCACTAGTAGACTTTCTTCATATCGTGATACATCTTATCCACTCCAGGATGTATCGAGTACTTCGACTTATGAGACTCATTCATAACCAAATCTCGTACTCCAGGCGCTCCTTCTTCAGATGGACATACAGGTAACAAAATCCAATTTTCAAAATATCTCAGCCCGTCTGACTTTACCACAAAAAAAGGTTTCTGTAGTCTTCCCAGATTCTTGGCGCCAATATTTTCTCTCATCAATCCCTTCTCTTGAGCCTTCAATATCGTTCCGGTCAAATCAACACCCTCAGTCATCACTAATGCTCTGACTCTCAAAGGTTTCTCCCTATCCTTCCTACTAAGTGCATCCGCTACAACGTTCGCCTTGCCAGGATGGTAGCGAATCTCGCAGTCATAGTCACTCAGTAGCTCCAGCCATCGTCTTTGTCTCATATTCAACTCCTTCTGTTCTAATATGTTCTGCAAACTATTTTGGTCAGTGAATACATCATACTTAGTCCCATACAAGTAGTGTCTCCACAACTTTAGCACAAAAACTACAGCTCCCAATTCCAAATCATGTGTAGTGTAGTTTTCCTCATGCTTCCTCAATTGTCTCGACGCGTAAGCGATCACCTTCTCACGCTACATCAAAACAGCTCCATAACCCTTATGAGACGCGTCACAATAAACCATGAAGTCTTCGATTTCTTCTGGTAATGACAAAATCAGAGCAGAACACAATTTGTCCTTAAGTGTTTTGAAAGCGATTTCTTCATCATTTCCCCATTCAAACACCTGATTCTTCTCAGTAAGCTTGGTCAACGGCTTTGCAATAAACGAAAACCCTTTGATGATTCTCCGATAATAACCAGCTAAAACAAGAAATTGTCGAACTTCAGTCGGCGTTGTCGGTGCCGACCATTCCTTAATTGCCTCCACCTTGGCAGGATCTACACGAACTCCTTTGCTTTCAATCACATGCCCAAGAAATTGTACAGATTCCAACCAAAATTCACACTTGGAGAACTTCGCGTACAACTTCTCTTTCTTCAGCAGCTCCAATATCGTCCTCAAGTGCTTCTCATGTTCTTCTTTGCTCTTGGAGTAAACAAGAATATCATCAATGAATACAATGACAAACTTATCCAAATACGTCTTGCACACTCGATTCATAAGATCCATGAATACTGCAGGCGCATTCGTTAACCCAAAAGGCATCACTTGGAATTCAAAATGTCCATATCACGTACGAAAAGAAGTTATAGGAATATCCTCCTCTCTAACTCGTAGTTGATGATACCCTGATCTCAAGTCAATCGTCGAGTACACACAGGATCCTTGCAACTGATCAAATAAATCGTCAATCCTCGGCAATGGATACCGATTCTTAAACGTCAATTTGTTAAGCTCCCGATAGTCGATACACATTCTAAATGACCCGTCCTTCTTCTTTACAAATAAACTGGCGCTCCCCATGGCGATGAACTCGGTCTAATAAACCCCTTATCCATAAATTCTTTCAATTCATTAGATAACTCATTCAGTTCTGACGGTGCCAATCGATAAGGTGCACGAGCAACTGGTGCAGCTCCTGGAATCAGATCGATCCGAAATTCTACTTGACGAGAGGGCGGTAAACCCGGCAACTCATCATGAAAACCATCCAGATACTCTCAAATCACAGGCACCTCTTCCAACTTTGTCTCTACATCACCATCACTAGAAATCTGCGCCAGAAATACATCGCATCCTTCTTCCATATACCTCATCATCTTCAAGCAAGATATTACTCTCAGACGAGAAGTACATTCATTACCCTTCACAGTCAATACCCTATTTCTCAACGGGATTTGGACCAACCTTTCTCCATAAACAATCACCGTACTATGCGCCATTAACTAATCCATCCCAATAATCACGTCAAAAGATCCTAGCTCAATAGGCATTAAGTCAATATCAAAGGCATAATTCCCTAACTTCAAGGAACACCCTCTTAGTATAGAATTATTACTAACAATCTTTCCATCGGCTAATTCCACATTATAGTTAGTCGTTAGCATCACCGGTTATCTATTGATAAGGCGACTAAATTTTACGTCTACAAAGCTTTTGTCAGATCCAGAATCAAATAATACACTAGCATAACGAGTTTCATGTAGAAACGTACCGGTCACCACATTCGGGCCTTGCGGTTTGCCAGTGGTACCCACTCGGTATACAACAACAACATTTCCTCTCTGCATATTCCCAGCTTTCGGGTAGTTTCCTTGCTTGTGCCCCTTTTCTCCAAAACCAAAAAAAATCATTACTCTAGTGGCATTTGCCCCTCTAGCCACACCTCTAGATCGACAAACTGCAACTTTATGGCCAGCCTTCCCATACTTGCTACATGCAGGAGGACAATTCCCAATGTGGTACAAGTTACTACGGCCACAATAAGGATTGACCTTAACTCCTCTGGGGAAGTAGAGGCTCTCATCCCATCATTCCTCCTTTGGTTGAACTGCTGGTTACGATTCGATCCTTGATTGTTGTTGCGATTACCCCCACGATTCTGTCCTTGCGATTGATTCACTTAGGAAGCTTCCTATTTCCTTTTGTTTCCCTCAGCAATATAGTCTTTCTTGTCTTGCAACTTAACATCCATCAGTCCATGAGCCTTCTGAACGGCTTCATCAAATGACCCGGGCTTTGACGAAGTAGTTTCACCCTTAATGTTGCTCTACAGACCCTTGATATATTGTTTCATCTTCTTGCGATCGTCTGCGAAGGCATGAGGACACAATACGCTTAACTTATTAAACCTTCTTGTATAAGCAGTGATGTCATTATTCTTCAACGATAAGTGTCTCAACTCGTCCTCTAACTGATCCAGCTCTTCCTCGGGACAAAACTTCTTAGTCAAAAGTGCCTTGGTCGCAGCCCAAGTTCTTCCATTTGCTACTACCAATCCGACAGTAGCCACCTGGTTGTTCCACCAGCTTAAAGCATCATCTAGGAAAGTAGCAGTTGCAAATTTAACTTTGTTTGCCTCAGAGTACCCATTGATTTCGAAAGTGCTCTCAATCTTTTCCACCCATCTACGGAGTTCCAAAGCTCCACCGGTACCACGAAACTGTGTGGGACCATATTTCACGAAACTGGCATATGAACATTCCCTTGGGGCTAGTTGCCTTTCCACATTTCCACCTTGACCCTGGTCTCTGTTCGCACGATCTGCCTCAAGAGCATTGCGATTGCCTCTTGAATCATAGTGTTTACTCGAGTAGCTGTCAACTTTGGAGGCATGGTGAAGTCTTAGTTACACCTCTCTGCAATGACAGGGAAATAGAAAACAAGGTAAGTATATATATATCAAGATTAAGAAGGATTTCTCTTTCAGGACATAATATAAGTACAACAACACATCAACAAGCTTACTAATACTCATCAATCACATCACAAAAGAGCAAATTTAAGACTTATCATATATTATAAACGGTAAACATGGATTGCATTGATAGATCAACCAAAATCTGTGACAAGTAATGCCACTACAACCATACACCAACAAACTTAAGTTATCAAGTTTTCATCACAATGCCATCATACGGGAGTCTAAATAATTTCTATTACAACGATCAAAAGATAAAAATGAAATACAAGTAACTAGCCACGTGGTGATCCACATGACTTCTTGGACGGTGTTTCTTCCTCATCATCCTCGGGCTCCTCATCACTATCTTCTTCCTCGTCCATCTTTCTCTTCCCTTTGTCGCTCGGCTCACATTCTGCCACCTTCTCCCTTCTAGAATTAGACCCAAACTCCGGTGCTACTTGATTCCCAAAAGCAACACACTCACCCCTGGCGGGCGGTTGAACCATGAAATCATTGGCCTCCAGCTCAGAGTCATCCACGAATCTCTAGTCTTGCGGTAGGGATGATCTTACACGTTGCTCCCAACTCTGCATCCTGACTAACCTAGCCTGGTCTTCCTTAACCCGCTCAAGACTTGCACTCAAATTTGCTATCATGGATCTCAAGCTGTCAATATCATTCTTAGTCGATGCTCCATTGTACTCAGCCCTTGCAGTCCTTGTCAATAACTTCTGATGTGCTCTTTCGTTCTCGTCAAACCTCTTGATCACTATTATCTCCACCACATAACGTTCGTACATCAGCCTATCAATCCTTCTCAAACGGTTTTCAGATTCCATATAGTTCTTTGGCCTTGGAAAGTAAACCTTCGCAATATTTTCGTGAAGAGAACGCGATCTAGCTGAAGCACTGGACTCCGCACCAAACTCATTACTTACCCGAGCAAACCCCGGCACATTCCTCAGATAATCCTTACAAGTAGTCACTGGGGGACGAATAAGTTGCTGATCGTAACGGCCTATTTGAGGCACTTCGTATCCTTTTGGTGAATTAGAGGATTGAACCAAATCGGGCTCAGTTTGACCGACGGCATCTGTTGGAATTCCATCATCCACCTAATCCTCCTCCTCAGAATCCTCTTCGCCATCTTCACTTACACTGAAGTTGTCTACATCACTTTCATCACTATCGTTTACCGGCTCTATTTCCTCTTCTTGAGCTATCCATCCATTGTGGTCATCCGGCGGGTTTGGAGGAAACGGTCCCCCTTCGTATCCCATGACAAATTCGTCTCCATTACCGTTAGGCGGTACCTCGGCCATCTCTGCAATCACAGAAAATTTGGGAGCGTACGTAAGGTCATCATTCAATATTTATAATTATATGCATGCTAATGCAATGCAAAGGTAGTACACATGCCCAAAATGCGATAATATGATGCCCATGCATATGCAATACAAGAATTACGGTATCGAGTACTCCACGTACAATTTCAACACTTACATATAGTAGTTGAGTATTTACGTAGTAAATACTCATACATTTATTTCAATTTAAAAGGGATACATCTATTTCCATCAATACTAAAAGTAAACCTCACCGGAGCCATGTAGGATAGTTATGTGCTTGGACAATTTCTTACGACACCAAAAGTTATAGTTTAGGATTTTTCAAAACGACCTAGTTCTTTATAACTCATGGCTCTGATACCAATCTCTAACACCCCCACCAAATGATATGCGCAACGGAACTACAACATTTGGGTGCTAGGCAGTTATCATCACACACAAGCTATTTCGAACGACTCAAAGAGACGTAGAAATTAAAACATAAATTAAACATTGTTAAAACATCAAAGTCTACTGCTTCCCAAACCCCAAAGACAATTCCAAACAGAGTTGCGTTTAGGTCCCCACTGAATCTCAACCCAAAAGTACATTACTTGTTTCACATGACAAAATATAAAAAAAAAGATTTAAGTTATAAAAGGGAGGAAAGACAAAGTAGACCGCCACGCCACAACAACTTCCATCTTGGCATGCTCCTTGCTACCATATCATCGATTACCTGAAACACATGCTTATAATTGTGTTTAGGATCATGACACTAATTCGTTAAGTCAATCACCTGCGTACATTTACCGGCATGATTAAGATGAAACTAGTGCCCCTTCTAAAGGCATTAGTTGCAATTATACCTTATTTCTTATCACAAGTTATCCGTCCGCAGAGGGTACTCAACGTACTAGCTCTCGTCTCGGATAGGGTCGTCAACCCCATAGTACTATCAATCATATAAGCGGCTATTTTAAATCCATACAAGGATTAAACAATAGTTAATAGTTCATGAATATAGGGTCTTAAGCAACTAGGTACTCAACACAATTCAACCAACTTTCTGGTCCAACAATCATTCATGACTTATGTTCGTTTTATTTAAAATAGCATGCATCCCACTCGCGGGTAAAACCATTTAAAAGTGTAAGAAGCGAGGCTATAAACTCACCTTGCATAGTAGTAGTGGTTCTAGCGAAGACGTAACGAAAATATCACTAACGATTTGGTTGCCCCAGAAAATCTAACACGTGACCTTGAAATCAAAATACGAAAACCGAGTCAATACTCCGTGTACATTATTGTACTAAACACGAGTATATAAAAACACTTAATACTTATAAAAACTCATGCCAAAACTCATACATGTGATCATTACTAAACTCGTACTATCTATCTATGTAATTAGAAACGTTTCCCATTTTATAACTTTTGCCGGTACTTACCAAAAGTACGGGTTGTTTTCTATCACTTAAACATCACTATAAATTACAAGAAAATTTGTAAAAATCCCTTATAACCTGTAGAAAAACCATTTTAAATCCCATAAAAAGTTTTCACTTTTATGACCCATTACTCACTACATCACTAGACGTAAACTTTTCGGACTGATTTTGCACTTTTACCATGTAAGACTTCTTTGACTTGTTTAAAATGTACCATTAGCTAATTTGACCCTTAAGTCTAAAAGTAGACTCAAAAATGCAGGTTTGGAACCAAAGAAAAACTTTCAATTATTTATAAAACTCTATCTATGGTCCCGGGATTTGACCTAAAACCAAAAATAATTTCGGATTATGTTGATTCTCATCTCCCGGTACACGAACTTTCAAAATAGCATAACTTTTGACTCGTTAGGAGTCGTAAGCTCTTTCTTATACCAAATCGAAGCTAAGACAATGCTATACAACTACTGTCCAGCCTCATGACCTGTTTACATAATAATTAAACCCACGAACATGCCTAAACAATCTGCCTAAAATTTCCTTCCTCAAAATCAACCCAACACTTGTTTCCAATCCGTTCTATCATCATCTCGACCTAACCTAACCACTTATAAACATTCCCAAACACCCTAATCTGCCTATACTACCATGAAAATCAAATCTTCATAAAAATCCAAATCCTAAATCACACATGCATTATGTTTAACCCATTTAGAAACATCAAAAACACAATCCTAAACAGAAACCCACAACACAATTCATCAAACACCATGAACAACCAAACACCTCCATTTGGTCGTGTGGTGTTGGTGTTCAAAACACCCCAACCAAATTGATTTTGGTCGGTTTTGTGGATGATTATCCATTACCCAAACATCAATCAAACATGCAACTAGTCTAATTACATCAAAACACATTTTTGAAAATTCTTTGATTCTTGAAATTTTTTTGTTAATGCATGTTATTATAAACTATATCAAAACACTTACAAAGGAAAACTAGGATGTGGTCTAAACTTGGATTTGCTAAAATCAAAAGGGAAAAAAAATTGGTGGTGGTGGTGTGTGGAGGCCGACGACCAAAGAGAGAGAGAGAGGAGAAGGAGAGAAATTTTGAAATTAATTTTGTTTGTTTATTTTTCCTTTCCTCCTTTTTGTAAATTTTAGAGGGGCCTCTTTTGTAATTTTCGTTTTCTTTTGGCTTCATTTTTAAACGACACAACTTAATAGCGGGAAACGACTTACTAGTTGATTTTGAAAATTTGCAGGTGTCGGGGGTCGCCCCGAACACTCGAAAATACTTTTAAAGCAATTTCAACGCACCCGGGATAAAATAAAACGCACCCGACTCGACTTAAAACGAACCAAAAATAAAATTCTCGAAAAATTCTAATATCAACAAAACGACAATAAAACATAAAAATTGGGCATCCGTCGGGATCGTAGTCGTAGTTGTCTTTCTTAAATCGTCAATCGTTAAGATTACAACCTTAAACATCGGTTTCAACTTAAACGGTCAAATATATAATAAACGAAATTTTTTAAAAACTTAAAAAATATTCGTAATTTTGGGTAAAATAAATGACCTCGGGTTCTGGGTATCACAAGACCTATAGTGCTCTCACTGCTCGAGAGTAGTCTTTGTCTGCCTTCTTCGACCTTGCAGCCATACGACATGAGGGAGTGACTGCTGAGGCTGCCTATCTTCGAGGAGCTGTTGACAGACTCCGATCTCATCTGCTGACTGCACTCCTCCTGCTCATTGAGACCCGATTGACAGTTCAGGCTTTGCGGAGTACCAGGAGAGCATCTGTAGCTTCACCAGCCCCACCAGCACCAGCCTCATCCAGCAGACCTGCTAGGGAGGAGTAGAGTAGATGTACTAGATTTCTTGTACATCATGATAAGCTTATGGGTTTTACCCTAGCCATCATGGTATAGAACTTTTTGTACTTTTATTTTTCCAGCTGTTGTGATCCATCTTTGTACTGTACTTTTCTTTTCGAACATATGTTTTTGGATATGATGTACTTAAGACAATGTGTACCACTACCCAGGACAAGGCTAGTTAAGCCTCTGTCTCGGATTTGCTATGCTTGATGAATGTTTTATATATGTTATGCAATGTATTATATTATGAAATCTTGACAGATCCAATCTGTTATGAAATCTATGCATGAAATTTCCTCGTGAAATTAATATAAAAACTGTACTAACCCTTATGATCTCATTTGTGTATGACTATAGAAAAATGGCAATTACTCGATCAAATCCCAATGATGCCACAACCTCAAATGCTACCAACACCAACCATACTGAGGCTACTCAAAATGTCACTGCTACCCAACTCAGGGAGATGATAAATGAGGGCATCACAGCCGCCATGGCAGCCAGAGAAGCCGACCGGAATATGAACGATGGTCAAAACCTCAATGTACGCAGAAACCACGCCAACAGGGGTTACTATTACCCTGAATTCCTAAAATGCAAGCCCTCATACTACCGAGGAAAGGAAGGGGTTGTGGAACTAATGAAATGGTTCGAAAGGTTTGAAACTGTATTCCACATCAGTGACTGTACCGATGAGAATAAAGTCAAATTCGCCACCTGCACGCTACTTGAGAGTGCTCTTACCTGGTGGAACTCTATTGTTGCTACCCTTGGACACGATGCTGCTTATACTCTCACCTGGGCCAACCTTAAGGAACGGATGACTGAAAAGTACTGCCCAAGAGGAGAAATGAAGAAGTTGGAGATTGAACTGTGGGTCTTAAGTGCAGGAACAACGACATCATTTGGTACAACCAAAGATTTCAAGAGTTGATCCTAATGTATACCAGAATGTTCCCTCAAAAGGAAGAGAAGATTGAGAAGTATGTCAGTGGACTTTCTGACGCTATTCATGATAGCGTGCTTGCATCACGACCCACTACTATGGAAGGTGCTATGGAGTTTGCAGCTGAACTGATCAATAAAAAAGCCCGTAACCTGTCAGAAAGGCAAACAGAGAACAAGAGAAAGTCGGATGAAAGCTCTCGTAGCCAGCATCAGCAGCCTCCCAAAAGACATGACGTTGGGCAAGTTTATGGTACTACTCCCACAGCCAGCACCAAGAACTACTCAGGCTCTAAGCCTAAATGTCCAAAGTGCAAATATCATGATGTTGTTAGAGGCCACTATCATGGATGTTACAAGTGTGGCCAACAAGGCCACTTTTCTCGTGAATGTCAAGCCAATGCTGTTACTCCGGTTCGACCCAACAGCAACCCTGGGAACAACAATAAAGGTGGATCCAATGCTCGTCGGAGTGGGAGTGGACAACAGGGAACCGATACCCCACAGTTGGAAGTAACAGTGGACCAAGGAGAATCGTAGTGTGTTACGAATGTGGAGCCCCTGGACATGTGAGACCAGATTGTCCCAAGTTGGCCAACCAGAAGAAGGAAAACAAGGGAACTTCATCACAAGTGTACATGGTTGGCAATACCTAAGCCAACCCGGATTCCAACATCGTTACCGGTATGTTTCTACTCAACCAACGATATGCATCTGTCGTATTTGATACTAGGGCAGACCGAAGTTTTATATCTACTAAATTTAGTGATATATTTAAAGTCACCTCATCAATTTTAGACCCCTACTATGTTGTAGAGTTAGCCGACGGAAAAGCTGTGACAGTTGATACCATCATTCGAGGTTGAAACTTAAATCTTTCCAATCACTCGTTCAACCTTGATCTCATCCCGTTAAACCTTGGTAGCTTTGATGTCATTATTGGCATGGATTGGCTAGCAAAATTCGTGCGGTTATAGTGTGTGATGAAAAATTGGTTCGCATACCTTAGGGAAATGAAACCTTGATTATACGAGGGGATGGTAACCCGGACATAATCAACACTAGGCTTAGTGTCATTTCTTGCACAAAAGTCCAGAAATATTTGGTAAGAGGATGCCCCATCTTCTTAGCCCACTTTTCCCAAATTGATGGGATAGGCAAACCTAAAAGACATGTCCAATTCGTAATGGGTGTATTTTGTATGGTTATGTTTGTCATCTTGGGAAAACCTAAACCTAAAATGCATGTCCAACTCGCAATGGGTGTATTTTGTAGGGTTGTGTTTGACTTCCCCTAAAAAAAAGATATGTTGGATGACCCCTACTTTTGGACAAGCCTCTTTCTTTACGGGTCCAATTAGTTCGTCAACACCATCATCCAACAATCCTTGAAATAAATGACTTCTTCCTTTTAGAAGTCAAAATTTGTGCAAATTTTGAACCTCTAACAGTGGATGTATGACCCTTTTCAGCATCCTAGAAGAGGTGCAATTCTTTATTCTTGGTATCTTCTTTTATTTCCACCATTTGAGGTACTTCTCTCCTGTGCCACTTTCGCTCAGCCCCACTGCAAATGAAGCAAATTCTTTGCAACTTCCTACCCAACCACCATCACAATAATCTTAACCATTCCGTTGAGTGGAGTTTTAGTAGCATTAACAAATGTTTACATCCCACAAGCTTGGAGCATATCAGAAAATCTATCGCGTATAGTTGTTGACACAATAGGGGTACTAGTTAAATTTTTTTTTTACCTTCAGCCCCCAATTTTCACCATCAGGCAAGGAGATATAACATATCATTCACCAGTGAAAAAGGATGCCGGAATAGTTCATCCCCAGCTTTCCCAGCATATAAAGCATGCTGGCATGTTCCCCTCATACCAGATACCAATTGCCATGGATTTGCCCTTCTAAACAAAGCCACAACACCATTGGTCTCCTCCCAGCTTTTGGAAGGAGGTGACCATAACCCCGTTGAAAAGGCCCTCGTAAGCTCATCCGTAGTAGTAGCAACATCCATTACTGCTCAATCGGATGTATAGTACGATCTAGATAAAGATCTCTTTGCATTGCTTTCTATCCATCTATAGTAGTAGCGGCATCCATTACTGCTCAATCGGATGTATAGTGCGATCCACATAAAGATCTCTTAGCATTGCTTTCTATCCATCCGTAGTAGTAGCAGCATCCATTACTGCTCAATCAAATGTATAGTGCGATCCGGATAAAGATCTCTTTGCATTCCTTTCTATCTACCGGTAGTAGTAGCAGCATCCATTACTACTCAACGGATGTATAGTGCGGCCCGGATAAAGATCTCTTTGTGTTGCTTTCTGTCCATCCGTAGTAGTAGCAGCATCCATTACTGCTCAATCGGATGTATAGTGTGATCCGGATAAAGATCTCTTTCCATTGCTTTCTATCAATCCGTAGTAGTAGCAGCATCCATTACTGCTCAATCGGATGTATAGTGCGATCTGGATAAAGATCTCTTTTCATTTGCTTTATATCTATCCGTAGTAGTAGCATCATCCATTACTGCACAATCGGATGTATAGTGCGATCCGGATAAAGATCTCTTTGCATTGCTTTCTATCCATCCGTAGTAGTAGCAGCATCCATTACTGCTCAATCGGATGTATAGTGTGATCCGGATAAAGATCTCTTTGCATTTGCTATCTATCCATTCGTAGTAGTAGCAACATCCAATTCTACTCAATCGGATATATAGTGCGATCCGGATAAAGATCTCTTTGCATTGCTTTCTATCCACCCGTGGTAGTAGCAGCATCCATTACTGCTCAATCGGATGTATAGTGTGACCCGGATAAAGATCTCTTTGCATTGCTTTCTATCCATACGTAGTAGTAGCAGCATTCTTACTGCTCAATCGGATGTATAGTACGATCGATAAAGATCTCTTTTCATTTGCTTTCTATCCATCCGTAGTAGTAGCAGCGTCCATTACTGCTCAATCAGATATATAGTGCGATCCGAATAAATATCTCTTTGCATTTCTTTCTATCCATCCGTAGTAGTAGCAGCATCCATTACTGCTCAATCGGATGTATAGTGCGATCCGGATAAAGATCTCTTTGCATTTCTTATCTATCCATACGTAGTAGTAGCAGCATCCATTTCTACTCAATCGGATGTATAGTGCGATATGGATAAAGATCTCTTTGCATTGCTTTCTATCCACCCGTAGTAGTAGTAGCATCCATTACTGCTCAATCGGATGTATAGTGCGACCCGGATAAAGATCTCTTTGCATTGCTTTCTATCCATCCGTAGTAGTAGCAGCATCCATTACTACTCAATCGTATGTATAGTATGATCCGGATAAAGACCTCTCTACATTGCTTTCTATCCATCCGTAGTAGTAGCAGCATCCATTACTACTAAATCGGATGTATAGTGCGATCCGGATAAAGATCTCTTTGCATTGCTTTCTATCCATCCGTAGTAGTAGCAACATCCATTACATCTCAATCAGATGTATAGTGCGATCCGGATAAAGATCTCTTTGCATTGCTTTCAATCCACCCGTAGTAGTAGCAGCATCCATTACTACTCAATCGGATGTATAGTGCGACCCGGATAAAGATCTCTTTGCGTTTCTTTCTGTCCATCCGTAGTAGTAGCAGCATCCATTACTGCTCAATCGGATGTATAGTGCGATCCGGATAAAGATCTCTTTGCATTGCTTTCTATCCATCCGTAGTATTAGAAGCATCCATTACTGCCCAATCAGATGTATAGTGCGATCCGGATAAAGATCTCTTTGCATTTGCTATCTATCCATCCGTAGTAGTTGCATCATCCATTTCTGCTCAATCAGATGTATAGTGCGATCCAGATAAAGATCTCTTTGCATTGCTTTCTATCCACCCGTAGTAGTAGCAGCATCCATTACTGCTCAATCGGATGTATAGTGCAACCCGGATAAAGATCTCGTTGCATTGCTTTCTATCCATCCGTAGTAGTAGCGGCATACATTACTGCTCAATCGGATGTATAGTTCGATCCAGATAAAGATCTATTTGCATTGCTTTCTATCCAACTGTAGTAGTAGCAACATCCATTACTGCTCAATCGGATGTATAGTGCGATCTGGATAAAGATCTCTTTGCATTGCTTTCTATCCATCCATAGTAGTAGCAGAATCAATTACTGCTCAATCGGATGTATAGTGCGATTCGGATAAAGATCTCTTTGCATTGCTTTCTATCTACCCGTATTAGTAGCAGCATCCATTACTGCTCAATCGGATGTATAGTGCGGCCCAGATAAAGATCTCTTTGCGTTTCTTTCGGTCCATTCGTAGTAGTAGCAGCATCCATTACTTCTCAATCGGATGTATAGTGAGATCCGGGTAAATATCTCTTTGCATTGCTTTCTATCCATCCGTAGTAGTAGCAGCATCCATTACTGCTTAATCGGATGTATAGTGCGATCCGACTAAAGATCTCTTTGCATTTGCTTTCTATCAATCCGTAGTAGTAGCAGCATCCATTACTGCTCAATCGGATGTATAGTTCGATCCGGATAAAGATCTCTTTGCATTGCTTTCTATCCATCTGTAGTAGTAGCAACATCCATTACTGCTCAATCGGATGTATAGTGCGATCCGGATAGAGATCTCTTTGCATTTTCTTTCTATCCATTCGTAGTAGTAGTAGCATCCATTACTGCTCAATCGGATGTATAGTGCGATCCGGATAAAGATCTCTTTGCATTTCTTTCTATCCACCCATAGTAGTAGTAGCATCCATTACTACTCAATCGGATGTATAGTGTGACCCGGATAAAGAACTCTTTGCATTTCTTTCTATCCATCCATAATAGTAGCAGCATCCATTACTGCTCAATCGGATGTATAGTGTGATCCAGATAAAGATCTCTTTGCATTGCTTTCTATCCATCCGTAGTAGTAGCAACATCCATTACTGCTCAATCGGATGTATAGTGCGATCCAGATAAAAATCTCTTTGCATTGCTTTCCATCCATCTGTAGTAGTAGAAGCATCCATTATGCTCAATCGGATGTATAGTGCTATCCGGATAAAGATCTCTTTGCATTGCTTTCTATCCATCCGTAGTAGTAGCAGCATCCATTACTGCTCAATCGGATGTATAGTGCGATCCGGATAAAGAACTCTTTGCATTGCTTTCTGTCCATCGGTAGTAGTAGCAGCATCCAACTACTGCTCAATTGGACGCGTAGTGTGATCCGGATATAGATCTCTTTGCATTAATGTCACCATCCATTTTGGCGCATGTCTAATCGAACCCGTATACATAGGACGTCTATGCACTTAAAAGATAACAACAGTTTTAGTAGCTTTGAGGACAAAGCTAAAATAACGGGGTGGTGCTGTAAAATCTATGATTTTACCATGAGAAAAATGTAATAAAGTTTTACTCAATGATCCTAGAACATTCACTCATGTGTTATATTCTTGTAAAAATGTGTGAACATGTCCATTGTGTACTTATACTTTTGCATTACATCTTTGTTGTAAATAGCCACATAACTTAAACCATGTACTTAAAACTAGAAGAATAAGTAATAAAATACATAACCTTCATGTATGTACACAACACTTAACAAATTTGAAAACAATGTTGCACTACATATATGTAGCCGTGTATATGTGTACTATATGTATGCATACACTTCTCTTGGACTAGCCCAAGATCACCTTTCCTTTGTGTTATACCCAACACAAGCCCAAGCCCAAGCCCACTCTCCCCTTGGTTAGCCTTACACAACACACACACAAGGTGGAAGGAGAAGAGGTGTCTTGGTTTTGGCAAAAACCAACACTTGGCATAGAAACTCTTATCAAGGCAAATCATCCCATTTGCCTTCCCTCTCTCTTCTTTAAGCCGAAACACACACACCAACATTCTCATTCCCACATGGAAATCAAATCTCACTTTCTCTTATCCCTTTCTCTCTTAAATCATACCACATAACCATAAACATCCAAGAAAAACACATTAACTCCACAAGATCCTTGTCTTCATCTTTACTACTAATCATTTGATAGTATCTTTACCATTTTGATTACCATATCAACCCACATAAGCCCTAGCCGAATCCACAAAGGTCACAGCTTGGATTATTTTTAGGGTTTCATCATCAACAAGATTAGTTTAGTAATCTCCTTTTTTCCATAGATCTTCCTTGGTAATAATAACAAGAAGGTATTACTCATTATGCTTTCTTCATTTTTCCTTGCATGCATGATCATCCACCTAATAACCACATAAAATGAACTTGTTAAAAATCAATATTTGATAAAACCATGCATTATAGGTCACGACATATTTTTGGAATATCATGGTTCATGCTTAAAAGCTTTTGATAAGAAACCTATGATTATCCATCTATTTTTCTTTTACTTGATAAAATCATATAAACCATTTTATGGATTTAAATGTACCCGTGGGTTATAAACTTTACTTTTGGGATTATGGTTAACTAATAATCATAAATCTCATAAGTAGACTTATGTAACTCAAAAACCATGAAAACCATGACCCCAAAGGTCACGGCCTAATTATATGTACATCAATGATTTATATAACAAGTTTTAAATAATGCAATATGTGTTTAACTATACATAATGAACTACTTAAAATCACCAAAACATCTTGGGTATAAAAATATAGCCATGGGCTATGAACATCCTTGGATGGATTTTAAATGAACATGCATGTTTATGTTAGACCTAGATCTTGTGTAAAGACCTTAACCTAACTTAATAATCATGTTAAAGTATAGATCTTATAATAAGAACACATGGGAAATTATGTATAGCCGTGGACTACATAAGTTCATAATGAACATGTGTTAAATTATAAACATGTAATAAGTAAAAACATTAAAACTAGTAGGACTTTATAAATGTCTATAAACCCAAAACTAGCTTAAATCTCATCTTGGAAATAACAAGATTTAATTTATAGCCGTGGGCTATATATGTATGTATATGGACTTATGATTGACTTCTAGGTTTGTACAAATCTTAGATCTCATATTGGGACTCTTAAAATTACATGCAACCATATAACATGTTTAGACTAATCTTAATAAGCTATTAATTAATATAGCCGTAAGTCATAAGCTTATATTAGGGCTTATAACTTACATGCAACCTTAGAACAAATCTAGATCTTATTTGATACATCAAATAAAACAAATCATGGGTTTTACGCTTTTAAATTAGGGTTCATAACTTGATTTTGATAAGCTAATGATAAGCTTATAAGAAAACCTAGATTATTACCTACATAAATAATAAAGAAATGTTAATGGACTAATCAAGCCTATGCAACACTAGCCTAAGACCTAATGGACTCAATAAGCCCAATATCTTGTAGCCGTATACTTTCAATGACCCATTAATCCCATTTAACTAATCTTAGCATATTAGTGGACTTAAAAATATGTTTAAGCCCAATCAATGTTTTAAAGGCCCATTTAACTAATTAGTGGACTTAAAAATGTGTTCAGGCCCACTAGATGGCCCATTAGTTCTTTTGGTCCATTTAATGAGCCCATTTAATATTTTAAATATTTAAATGAAGTTTTTATAGCAAAATATAACTTATAAAAACTTTTAGACTAAAAATGACAATTTATGAAACTTAGGGACTAAAACCGTGACACTCAAAACTTGTTTTGACAAACAATTAAACACAATGACTAAAATTGTAAATAACCAAAAGTCTAGGGCTTAATAAATGTCATTCGTCACATATAAAACCCTAAGGACCATTTTTGAAAGTTTCTAAAAGTTGTTTTGCCATTTTATAAACCTAAGGACCATTTGTGTAACAATCCGAAACATATAGAAGCCCTAGGGACTGTTTTTGTCATATTATGAAAGTTATAAAACCTAATTATAACTAGAGGGACTAATCCTGCCATAACCCGAAAGTATAACAAGCCCTAGGTACTAGAAATGAAAAATCCAAAAGTTTTACTTTACTTAAAATATGGAGGGACTAGTTTTGTAATATTCCGAAACTTAAACTAGCCCTAAACCCTAATTCTATTTTAATTTAGTAAACTTAAATAAATCCTAAATCATTAGGACTTAAATTGTAAATTCTTAAACTCGTAACTTATAAATTATTTTATAAATGTTTGGAAAATTTTTGGGAACTTTAAAGTTAAATAAAATATTTATATTTTACTTTACAAAATAAGATATTTAATTTTTACTTTATAAGATAAAATGTATAAACTATATGTATAGGTGTAAACTAAATACATGTATTTATATACTTTTATGAAATGAAATTATATAAGTATCAAATAAATTGAATGCAACTACGTATACAAAAATTATAAGAAAAACATTTTATTTTACTTAAACGAGAAACTTAATTACAAGTTCAAATGAATATTATTAGTACTTGTACTACTGTCATTTAAATATTTAATGTAGCATTAATAAACTGATTAAAATTTGTATAAGCATACACATACGTTTTCTTGTATTATTTATTAAGACTGTACTATTTAATTAGGCAGTAGACCGTGACGTGAGCATTATTTGGATTTCCTTTATATTTGCACAGCCTTTACAAACTCCAAGGTGAGTTTACAGCCCCTTAAAATTATTGATAAACCATTTCCTCTACGGGGGAGAAAAAATGCAACTTATTTTATTGGACATAAAGTGTATTGTATAAACTTTGATTACGATTGCCTATTGTAAAAACTGTTAAATTATTGTAATTACCAGAATGTTATAAATAGATCTATTTGGGATTGACGATCCCCATCTGGGTGAGTAGCTCTCACTATGCCTTGGCCGGGATAACAGATGTATACCTTGTTGGAACTGGGTTTGGCGCGTTTTTGTAAGGCCCCGGGTTCTCATCTGTTGAGAACTATGGAAAGTTAAGCTTCAGTATTGAGCAATAGGGAATGTAATTACCTTAATAGTATGGATGGTATGTGCATTACTACTATCATGATTCATTTATGTCCAAACTTATTTTTATAAACCTGTAAATTCACCAACTTTATGTTGACCCTCTAAGCATGTTTTTCTCAGGAAAATGAAGCTAATACGTGGTGTGTGCATGGACTCAAGCATCATAGTAGTCTGCATTGTAGGACTCATCAGGGGTTTCTACTGGGGAAAAATGAACAATTTACTTTTGTCATGTTTAAACAATATTTATTAATTTGTACACTTTTCATGTAATTTATATGATGGATAATCTCTTATCCTGTGCTCTATGTGTTATTTGCTATCGATCCACCAGTGTGACATTCCAGAATTTATTTCCGCTGCAATTGACCCAGCTCCAATGTGAAAGATGCAAGGCACACACACCACATTCACCATGAAAATCCTATCTGAAAACATGTAACTAGGATGCACCCATACGCCCCACATGATTATATAAATAAATGGCCAAACTGAAAGGACGCCACGAGCAATCACTCCGTCGGGGAAGTCATAACACTGGTGCCTCCAGTGTTATGGTTATGGTACCTCCATAACTAGATGAACTAGGATACATGTATATAGCTCAGGCATTTAAAATATAACATAAGCATTCAAAACATATAAAATAACTGGGGAAAATAGATGGCTGCGAACGGGGAATCCTAATCAAACATAGGACGTAATGTCCAAACTGAAGGACGGAATATCCGTACCTTATGTCCAGTAGTAAAGCTAGAATGGAAGCTGAACGATCTACTCCGACTTCTCGGATACTACAAAAATAAGGGACATGAGTGAGTTGTCTGATTACTGTATGTTTTACTAGTTGTGAGTGTTCTTAGCTTATTTTATATGTTCTTGTCATGTTTTACTGTTTTAATTATTATCTTGTACTTATTCATGTTTTCATGTACTTTTTATTATTGTAAAACATGTATTCTTGTTTTATTATACTTGTAGTATCATAATAAGTAACTTTCTAAATATAGCAGATTTCCAAAAATAGAAAGTTTCCAAAAATAGCAAGTTTCCAAAAATAGAAAGTTCCCAAAAATAGAAATTTCCTAAGATAGAAATAAGCTTGATTAATAAGTCTAAGATATAAGCTAGTGCTTATTAGTCTTAATTTATAAGTCATGATGATTTATTAGTAAACTTTATTAAATAAAATACTTAGGCTAAAATGATTATTAATTAATAACGAATGCATGGTTTTATTAATTAATAATGTGACATGATAATTTAATAAAGCTTTACATTAAACAAGTAATTAAATTAAAGCATGGTTTTTAATTTAATTTAGTCATAATAAATACTTAGGTTATTTTTCATGATTAATTAAATAAATAATTATAACCTAAGTTAACAGTTAATTTAGTTATTACATATTAAATTAATTAAATTAACCCATTAAAATATTTAGCCGACATGTATAACCGAGCCCCAAAACCCGAACCTACCGAGATATAAATCTCGGTCGCACTAAACGACAACCAAAAACCTACACTAAACACTCCAACAGGTGCCTGGGTGTTCACAACCGGCGACTAAGGCCTAGCCTTGCCGTCGGTTTAGCCACTACTCGGTCAACAGTTCACACCGGCTGACCGGTGTTCCCCCTGTCGCTACCAAGCTACCCACCAAGACCCTGAGAGGTCTCGCTTCCCAATGTTTTCACAAGGCTCACACTGTTTGGGACCTTGTGGCTTGCGGCTGACCAAAAACCAACACCACTGGCCCCAAAGGGGTTGCCGCTGATGGATAGAAAAGCCTACCGAGACCAAGATTGGTCTCAGTTTGCATGTAGCCGAGCCAAACCAACTAAACGAAACCCTTTTTCCTTGTTTTAATCTTCCATAACATGTTTTTTTAAATAAATACTTTATTCATGAATCAATTAATCATAATTAAATAAAATGTTAACTTTTGGTGATTACCGAAGGCGTGGATGAATTTGGTAATGAAACACGAACACAATCACGTAAATTCCCGAGATCAAAATCAAAATCCTTCCCCTTTGTTCTTGTCAAAACCGGCGGCTAAAATAAGGGTGCTAGGGTTTTTTGTTGTTTTTGAAAAATGAGTAAAAATGATCTCCCTGGAAAGTGTTTTGGTCAAAGTAATTTAGTTAATGGGCCGGGCTTGGCCCTTTCTTTCTTGTCTTTAAAACCGGCCAACAAACACCCATTTACATGTGTTCGGATTTTCGTGTTTTAACGTTCTCGTGTTTTATTATTCGTGGTACATGTTCGTGTTTTAGGTTCGTGTTATGTCTTGTCGTGTTTTAATATTATACGTAAATACCTGATACTTACATTAATTATTCATGGTGCGTGTCTTATATAAATACATTAATAAAGTTTAATTTAATTCGTGATTTCGTGCATTTAATATTCTTGGTATTTTAAAGCGGGTTTTACACATGTACTTAAACTCTCTTATTCCTAAGGTGTATCTCTTATATTTTATTTTTGTCTTAATGATCACGAGGATACATTTTTTACTTATGCGTAAATAAAGAATAGATCCAAAAATAGAATCGTAACGGTGTAACCAAAATCATTAAATTAGTAACCTCTCCTAATAATAACGATGTAAAAAAATTAAGTCAACAAATAATATTCTGTTAATGCAATAATGCCTAAAAACGTTACTTGCATTTTTCGGTCTCGCTTTGTTTTGATTACGACAATATGTAAAAACAAGCATTTATGAAAACAACGAAAAACGAATTCTTGAGTTCAAGTATTTTTCATTTTACCCATTTTTACATAAGGTATGGATAAACAAGTACTAACCTTAATAAAGTGATCAAGTGATTTAATCTTTTCTTAAAACTCACTTTTTATTAAGTGTGACAAGTTTTTATTAAACTTTCTTTTTAAGAAAATGTTTTATTAAATTAATTATTTGAAAATTTGAAAATGGCATATTCTTATTTGGTTAGGAATATTCTATCAGGATATTTTTTAAACCAGATATGACCTCCACCACTAAAGGACAAAAAGGGAGCGGAGTCTAGTCCAGCGGTACCTTAGCGCCTAGGCGGTTCCTTATCGATAAGGAACCACGGGCTAAGATAAGGTACCGCGGGCAGATATAGCCGTTGGCCCCTTTGTCCTATAAATAGTGGACCATTATCAGCTTTTCAACTCACCTCTTTTGTACATCTATTTCCAGATTCAAACACTCTTCTTTAATCACTCAAATCTTTGATCATTTGTTTGATTACTACTTGTTTAAGAAGTGAATCTTGTTCTTCCATCCCTTCCTCTCCAAGTGCAAAGAGAAGAACACTATCCTTGTGAAGTGTTGAGTCCACCACCAAAGATCCATTGAAGATCTAATTTTATACACTTGTAGTTGTGTCATAGTTGTGAAGATCCAAGTAGTTGTGTCTATTTGGAAGTTTTGTATGTACTAAGTATAGTTGTGTAGATTGGTCCTAGCTACGATTAGGGCTCGACTTTTAGCTTAGAGTCGGAAATTGGTTAAGCGACGTGTACAGTTTTCTCCACCATAAGGAGCTTGTTGTGTAGTGAACTCTCGAGTAAGGAGTACTCGAGGAGTGGAGTAGGAACGGGGAGTGAGCTTCGTTGCCGAACCACTATAAATCCTTGGTGTTCGGTTTGATCTTTCTTACCGTTAACTCTTTACATTCTTTATTCTTTGTGCATATATTTTTGTTAGTATTAGTTTAGTTACACTATCATTGTTCATATTGTGCATAAGAAGATTTCACATATTTCCTCAAGCCTAAGTTTTTGAAAAAGGATTTTTTGAAAACCACATTTTAACAAGTAAATATAAGAAACTATTCAACCTCCCCCCCATTCTAGTTTCTACAATTGGTATCAGAGCGGGTTGCTCAAGAATTTTTAAATTATAGTGTATTTTAAAACTTGAATCGATCTATGGACTCCAACAAATACCTAGAAGGGCAATCTATGCAAAGACCACCACTTTTTGAAACTGATAGTTTTATTTATTGGAAAAATAGATTTGAAACTTATGTGAAATCAAAAGATTTAGATCTTTGGCATGTTATTACCAATGGTGATTTTTTACCTTATAAATTTAATGAAGTTTCTAAAACAAAAGAATTGGTCACTTTTGACAAAGCTAATGACGATACTAAAAAGAAACTTTCAAAAAATAATGAGGCTAAAATGGTGATTTATAATGCTTTACCTAAGAAAGAGTATGAAAGAATTTTTATGTGTGAAACCGCTAAAGATATTTGGAACACTCTTTTAGTAACCCACCAAGGTAATAGCCAAGTCAAAGAAAGCAAAATCGATCTTCTTGTCCAACAATATGAACAATTAGTCATCTTAGAAGATGAAACTATTGATAGTGCATTTGTTAGGTTTAACACTATTATTACTAGTCTAAAAGCACTTGATGAAGGTTTTTCTAGCAAGAACAATGTTAGGAAGTTTCTAAGGGCTTTACATCCAAAGTGGAGAGAAAAAGTCACGGCGATTGAAGAGTTGAAAGATCTCTCAACTTTATCACTCGATGAACTCATAGGCAACTTGAAGGTTCATGAGATGATAATTTTGAAGGAATCGGAATTAGTGAAAACCAAGAGTGAAAGAAAATCTCTTGCACTTAAAGCCAAAAAGGCACAAAGTGACCATGATAGTTCCTCGGATAGCGATGACGAGGAGTATGCATTGGCGGTGAGAGATTTTAAGAAGTTCTTCAAGAGACGAGGTCAACACGTTAGGCAACCCAACAATGACAAGAAACCATTCTCAAAGAATCGGTTTGCCAAGAACGAAAAAGGTGATAGGAATTGCTTTAGATGTGGTGATCTAAATCACTTCATTGGTGATTGTCCAAAGCCCGCTCGCGATAAGAACCACACGGCGTTCGTTAGTGGCGCTTGAAGCGATAGCGGTGAAGATGATGATGACGACCCCAAAGAGGAGAAATGTATTATGGCTCACACTTCTAAAGAGGTACATTCTGAAACCGAATATTATAGTTATGATAGTTCCACTTTTGATTATATTGAATTTGAAGGCAAATATGATAGTTTACACAAATTTAGTCGTAAATTCATAGAAAAGAATAAAACCTTAAAATCAACCAAAACTAAGCTTGAAAATGAGATCAATGAACTTAGGGAGAAATTGGCAATACTTGAGAAAAATAAAGAAGTGGATTTAGGTTGCTTAAATTGTGAGAAACTTAGATTAGAGAATGAAGATCTCAAGAGCACCTCCATTAAATTGGAAAAGTTCATGAAAGGTACTAGTGCTCTTGATGATATGTTAAACAAACAAGTTCATTCTAAGGAAAGACTTGGTCTAGGTTTTAACTCAAATGAAGCCTCAACTAGTGAACCAAAACAAGTCAGGTTTTCACAAAAAACGCCCACTATACGCGGTTCCAGATTGTATGGGGCGGTTCCTTATCACTATGGAACCGCCGCCATAGATAAGGTAACGCGGGAAGAGGATGATTTTGGTGAAAATCCTGAACTTTCTGAAAAATCTAAGTTAGATGAAAAACCAAAGCATCTTATTGTTAATAAGGTAAAATCACCCATACTTGACGACAATGCTATTGATAAGTTCTACAAGCCATTAAGTAAACCTCTCATGGGAAATATAAGTTTATTAAGACCATCTTCTACTCCACCTAGAATACGGAATGAGTCTAAGCCTAGAAGTAGTACGACAACTCCTAGAAGAGATAATCAAAACAATTCACGATCTAGAAGTAAAACTCCAACACCTAGAAGGAATAATCATAACTCTAAACCTAGATCAATACACCTAGGAGAAATAATGAACAACAAAATGGTTACATGAATTACTACTGATATGTGTCTAAACACACATCTTTTCTACCACTTAATTAAAATAAAAACCGGACCAAAACGTGTATTTTATGTCTTTTATGTCGGAATTATGCGTGGTTTGTGTTTTTGTTGTGTTTTAGGACGAAAAGGTGAAAAGTGGAGAAAACACGGGAATTCACGGGCATTTACGGACTTTTATTGAAGAAAAAGATGAAAGACGAAGTCAAGAAGTCGAGAGTGCAAAAAGAACGGAAGTCCAAGACCAATTCTGAAGATTTATCGAAGAAAAAGTCAAAAGACGGAAGTTTATCAAAAGTCGAGAAACTCAAGTCTATTTTATTGAAGAATTTAAAGACGAGTTCAAAGAAATCCCGAAGCCAAAAGTCCTTTAAATCCAAGTTTAAAGAAGATTAGAAGAAAGGGACTAATGGTGCAATTAAAAGAAGATTAAAGAAGGAGGGACTAAGCATGCAATTAAGGAAGCTTCCTAAGCAAGCCTTAATCTCCCCTATATATAGATTAGATCATTTTCATTTTCCTCTTGTTGGTGGCTTGACAAACCATTCTTCCACTTTATTTTATGCACCTTTAATTACTTGCACATTTAAATACATGTTTTGCACCTTTAATTACCTTTAATTTCAAGTAAGTGTTTCTTAAATTTCTTGCACCTTTACTTTATCTTGTTAATCTTCTTGCACGATTTTTAATTTGTTGATTTGTTAAAGATTTGATTTTTATGCTTTTGATTGTTTTAAATCTCTTATTTTCATAGCTTATTTGATTTATTTTCAAGTTTAAATAGTTTTTACAAAAATTATTTTTATATAAAAAGTTGTTTTCTTAAAGTTTATCTTTTTCGTGTTTAAAAGTTGTTAACTTTCAGTTTGTTAGCTTATTTTCACACGGTTCCACCTTAGAATTTAGACTTGAGCTTATTAGGATTATAGCTTAATTGTTAAGCTTATTTTTGGTACTTTTCCCCGTTTTCTGATCGTAACAATCGGAAGAGGGAGTTACATTCCGATCGGTACCAATCTGAAAAGGGTTTCATATTCCGATTGGGGGAGTTTCTTGGTATTCCGATCAGAATTAGTTGAGTATTCCGATTGTGTGCAAGTGACAAGTATTTCGATCGGTGTTCTATACTATATTCCGATTGAGGTGTTTATTGGATCATTCCGATCAATAGGTGACAGCTATTCCGATCGTGGGTTCCGATCTGCATTCCGACCAAGTCCATTCCAATATTCCGATCAAGGTGATCGGAATATATTCCGATTGGAGGGTGATTTCTCTTATTTTGACTTGTTTAATTTTTAGCTTAAGTTTTTAATACTTGTCTATGTTGGAAATACGTTTTACGCATTTAGAAAGTCTCGGTCACTCCAACCATGTAGTTATAGGCTCGTAGTTAAGTTAAGTAGTATTCATTACATAGCCCGACCCATGAGCATGTTCATGGGCCGGAAGCCCAAGTCCTTTAAGGACTTGGGGTATTTAAACCTCTTTCCACCATGGAAAGAGGTGTTGGTTGTTTTATTCTCTCACTTTAATATATGTGTTTTCTTCCATTTCTCTCTCTAACTTTCTCTCTCTAGAAAAACATCAACCCCCTTGTTTCACAAGATTATCATTGTTCTACAATTGGTATCAAGAGCATGGGATGAGATAAAGGCTTGTTCTTTGTGTTGAGTTGTGTATTTACATTCGTAAATCATAAACTACCTTTTTGGCCGTAACTTCCAAATTTTTTTTCGTTTGATCATAGTGATAAGTAGTGTATCTTAGGAATCTGGGCTTAAACGTGTTCTTGGTATCTTAGATTTCATTAAAACTTCAGGTTTCTTGGATCAAAAGTGCTAGAAAGTGTGTTTTTTCAACATTCCGAAATTTCAGCAGACGCTTCCATCGGAAAGTACAAAAAGTACTTTGGCCTCCATCGCAATACTTTAACCATCGGAAAGGGTTAGGGTCCTACTTTGCGATCATTGGATTTTCATTACTTATTCCGATCTGAATCATTCCGATAGCTTTTGCGATCTGAGATTCCGACGGGTATAAGGAAGGTGTATTAAGTCGTTACTCTGCTCAAAATTTGCAAACCACTTTGCGATCTAAGATCATTGCGATAGATATCTCATTGCGATCTGAAGCATTCCGATAGATATCTCATTGCGATCTGAAGCATTCCGATAGGCATCTCATTGCGATCTGAAACATTCCGATACCATCATCATTGCCACAAGGTTACATTGCGATCTAAAATCATTACGATCTGAGCTGATTCCGATAGTGAGATTTTCCGATCTAGGTATTCCGACAGAAAAACATTGCGACATAACTGGTTTTAGATACTTAGTGGATTTTCTTCTATTTGGCATTTAATTTGGAAACGTTCAAAAAGCTAATACAACAACAAGATAACAATACTTTTTAGTTAACAACACAAAAAACTCATAACTTTATTTCATTGTTCGATCATCTTTGATAATCTTATTCAAGGGATCACAAAATGAATTCACATTCATTTATGCCAACTATGACTTCACTCACCGATATATCGATCATTTCGGGTACCGATACTCGCCCGCCTTTGCTCATCAAAGACTTATTTGAATCATGGCAAAGTCGAATGAGAACATACATCATGGGCAAACAAAGTGGTCGACTTATGCTAGAATCAATTGACAAAGGTCCATTAGATTGGGGAGAGGTTACCATCAACAATGTGACAAGGCCTAGGCAGTATCATGAGTTAACCGATGCCAACAAAGCCATTGCAGATGCCGATGAAAGGGTTGTTCAGACAATTCTTCAAGCCCTTCCACCTGACATCTTCAGAATGGTGAGTGAACATAAAGTGGCTAAGAATCTTTGGGATCGACTTGCAGTTTTGCTACAAGGGACATCTCTCACTAAGCAAGAACGAGAATGTCAATTATATGATTTCTTTGATAGATTCCAATACATTCCAGGGGAGACTCTTCATGATTTTTACTGGCGTTTTACTACTCTGATGAATGACATGAATGTCTATAATCTAAGGATTGAACAATTTCAGTTAAACACCAAGTTTTTGAACACACTACCCCCTGAATGGAGTCAATATGTGACGGATGTCAAAATGATTCGTGATCTACACAAGTCCAATTTAGATCAACTATATGCTTTCTTACAACAACATGAGAAGCATGTGATCCAAAACCGAATCTCTCAAGGATCTTATCATGAACCAATGGCATTATTGGCAAATCATCCTACACTGTCATATCACAACTCTCAGCTTGCTGTAGGACACAAATCTTCATATCAACCTGTGTATCAAACACCAAGCTTTCCATAGTACTCGATTCTGCCACCGCCACCAACATCTTATCACCAACAAGCAACATCATCATCACAAGGAGCTTCACATCAGTATTCACCATATCAACCTCCCACCAACCCTGTTAGTCCCTATCCACAACTCGAGGCTCCTCAACATCATTACTCACATCAAGAAAGTGTTCCAACCAATCAGTTTGTTGCTCAACCAGCATCAGCATTATACTGTGAAGATGACATCCCTGTCCCTGAATTTAAACAAGGAGATAGCCATACTGAAGTCCTAGCTCTGTTGTCTGCATTTTTAAGTCAAACTTTAAACAAAAGAGGTTACCGAGGTTCAGCTCCAACTAACAATCAGTTAAGGAACTCGTCTAACTCTCGACAACAGGCAACAATTCAGGACGGCAGGGTCATGGTGCAACCACTTCAAGGGAGATCAAATTCGTCTAATGCTGGTGCACGTTCATCCAATACTACGGCTACAAGGGCCAACGGCACTGGTAAAATGAAGGTGGTTATTTGCTACAACTGCAAAGGGGAAGGGCACATGGCCCAAGAATGCAAGCAGCCTAAGAGGAGAAGGGACGACACTTGGTTCAAGGAAAAGATTTACTTGGTGAATGCTCAAGCCCAGGGTCGTGAGCTTGATGAAGAAGAATTGGCATTCCTTGCAGATCCAGGAGTAGCGGAAACTGATCATCCCACAACAGTCGTCACCAACAATGCTGCTTATCAATGTGATGATTTGGATGCATATGACTCGGATTGTGATGATTTTAACACCGCTAAATCAGCTCTTATGGCAAATCTTTCACTCTATGGGACTGACACCATTGCTGAGGTACCAAATACTGCTACAAATACTAGCATTGTACCTTATCAAGTTGAGCAAATGTCCGAGTATTCGGAAGAGCCTCCGGTGGTTAGTAATTCAATCGATGAGACAAACAATGATAGCAATAACATTGCAAGTTCTCAGATTTTGAGTGAACCACAACCGGAAGCTCCTATGACTATTAACTCGTCTGCTCAACCTGATTTGGTTATGGTCCCTGCATCTTTGCTTAGCAGAATGAATATTGCAGTCCGTGAAACCCTTAATGCTAATCAGACTTTATCTGCTGAGCTTGCTTTGCATAAAGACAAGGTTAAAACCTTGGAAATGACTCCTGTGTCCACTACCTTAACCAATCCCGAATTTGATAGGTTTAGGAAAGTTCAAATGGACAATCTGCTTGAAATTGAAAGTTTAAGAGCAAACCTTTCGAATGAGCTTAAAGAAAAAGAGTCAGTCGTCACTAATTTTCAACAACTTCAAACAGATTTTGAAATTCTGGAATCCAAACAGCTTGAACTGGAAATTAAGACGTCTAACAGAATAAAAGAAACGGAACTTAAGCTTTTAAAACAATATGCCGCTTCACATTTAGTACACTTGTTTCATGCTTCATTTAAAGAGTTCAACTTATCGCGTCTCATAGACTTACCACCTAACCCGGGTTATGCAAAGCAAGCACTTAACCACAACCCCCGCCTGTATGATGCAACAAAGTTAGGTTTGGCATTAGACCCGATAGTGTTCTCAAGTGATTCTATATCACCATACGATGAAAAGCAGTTAAAATTACTTTTGACATATCCTGAATACGATTATGCTTCAATGAATGCAAAAAATGCCACAATAGATCTTAGAACTCGTTTTAATATGAAAAAGAAAACTCTCCAAACATCCACTTTCATGCCGACTAGAGAATGCCTTAGTATAATTCCTACACTTGTCAACTCGGACAAACCAAAGGAAATTCCTAAGAATCTTCCCCCGGTTAGTACGGTAAGGCTCAGTATTGAAGAAATTGGGCAATACCTTACCGATTTTGACAAGGTCATCTTGGAATGTACGACTTCAACGGCTCAAACTGCTGGAGAATGGGCATTCGAACACATGAAATCGGTGTTTGAAGAAGCGATCGTTCCATTTGTGGACCATATTAAACAAGGAGTCTATGATCTAGTGTGTAATTTACAATTTGAGCTTGGTGAAGTTCAAAAAGTTTTCAATAACATGGATGATGCTTATGAACAACACTTAATTGAAAAGGAAAATATTTTATCAGAATATGACTGCTTTTTAGAACATATGGTGTCTCTTGAAGTGATGCAAGTTGTTACTACTCAATATACTCGTGAAATTTCATCTACTGTGAATATTTGTGATGATGTGCATAAATCTGTGAATAATATTGAACATGTGATTACTGTAGAAAATCATTCTTGTCATGAATCCAACGCTGAATTTTTAAAGCTCCAGGATTCATATAATACACTTTCAAAAAGTTTTAACGAGCTTCAACAACATTCTATATCTCTTGAAATTGAGAATCAATCTATAAATGAAACTCTTTCAAAACTAAATGAAGGTGGAAACTCCGTTGAGATAAGTGACAAGATGATTCAGATGGTTCAAAATTTAGAAGATGAAATGATGAGACTTAAGAGAGAATTAGTAGAAACAAAAACGGAACTAGAGGCTGCAGAGGCTAATAATCATGTCCTAGAAACAAGAATTAATTCTATACTAGGAGAGCATGAACAAGTAAGGCAGGGAGACTCACAAATTTCTGGTTCAATAGAAGAACACATCGCGTTTAATGCGACAGAGCGAAAGTCTTTAATTGACAAACTGAACAAGAAATGTGAGGAAACCTCTGACCTAAAAATTCAGCTCATAGATAAAAACATGGTTTTGGCCGAGTTAAAGGAGACACTTCGTGTCACCCGACAAGAAGTTGTTGATAACTTAGCTACTGACTCTGCCCCGTCCACTAGTGCTCCAACAACCAAGTCAGTAGTGCTTTATAAGAATCCACTTCACAAGAGAAACCAGGTTACCTATGATGATTATATGAGGAATGCCATTAAGCATGTCGATCTTCTTAGGGATATTTTAGACGATCTGTATGCCTTAGATCCCTTAAGTAGCGACTATTATTCGGCTCATGAATATGTTAAGCGAGTTCAATATTGCCTAGCATATTTGCAATACATAGGTACACCAGGTTCTGCACTACTTAATAATAAGCCCATTGCTGTCACTCCATTCAATAAGACTCCAGGAGCAAAACCGTCATTGACACTATCAAGCAAGGCACCTTTAAAATCTGTCACTAATGTTCCCTTGGCTTCTACAGGAGTAAAAGTGTCCACTAAGGCTAAAGGATCTCGAGGAAAGAAAGATAGGATCAAGCCTTCCACTAATAGGACTGAGAAGAAGAAAGTAGAAGTGCACCCTAGGAACGTTGTTTCAGTTTTAAATAAAAAGAATCATGTAGCTAAGACAAAAGGTCCTCTTTATGAGTGGAAACCTAAGCAAAATGTGAATTCTAATGCTAAATGTTGGAATTGTAACGAATGTATGTTTTCTAAGCATCATGATTTATGCCTTATTGATCACGTGAATGAAATGCATGCTATTAAGAACAATCTTGAATGGAAGCCAACAGGTAAGAAATTTACTCACGTTGGGTGGCAATGGAAACCCACTGGTAGGACCTTTACTGCAAATGGAACTACGTGCCCTTTAACTAGGATCACATCCACGGAAGTTAGGTCTAAGCGTCCTTTAAATAGGAACACTAGCACTAAGAAAAGGAACAAGCGCCCTTTAACTAGGTCTGCCCCCACTAATGTGCCTACCGGTGGTAATGTCCCCAGTCACAAAGTACCTCAGAATACTAGACAACTAGAATCTAAGCCAATCACTAGTAAGAAAATCTGGAAACCTAAAGTTTTGTCTGATAGCAAATCTAAGATAACCATATCTGTACCTGCTAACTCAGAAGAACAATTAGAATCCGATACATCGTCTATGTTTGGTAAAATTTTCAGGTCGTCCAAATTATTCTTTGGTATTTGGACTCGGGGTGCTCCAAACATATGACTGGAGACCGCTCGATGCTCAAAAATTTCGTCAGCAAGTTTCTAGGAACGGTCAAATTCGGCAACGACCATATTGCAAAGATTATGGGTTATGGTGAATATCAAATTGGGAATGTCACGATTTCAAGGGTTTACTATGTAGAGGGACTTGGTCATAATCTATTCTCAGTAGGACAATTCTGTGATTCTAACCTTGAAGTGGCCTTTCGACAACATACTTGCTTCATTCGCGATCTTGTAGGAAATGATTTGTTACAGGGTTCTCGAGGGGATAATCTATATACTTTGTCTATTCAAAACATGATGGCCGCCTCTCCTGTTTGCTTACTCTCCAAAGCATCTAAGACCAAGTCATGGTTGTGGCATCGTCGGTTATCTCATCTTAACTTTGATGCTATCAACCATTTGGCTAGAAACGAACTTGTTCGTGGTCTTCCGAAACTAAAGTTCGACAAGGATCATTTATGTTCCGCATGTTCATTGGGGAAAAGCACCAAGAAATCTTACAAACCTAAAGCAGAAGACACCAACCAAGAACCACTGTATCTTTTGCACATGGATCTTTGTGGGCCAATGCGTACAGCTAGTGTGAGTGGTAGAAAATACATCCTCGTCATAGTGGATGATTTTTCAAGGTTTACATGGGTAAAGTTTTTAGCATCTAAGGATCAAGCACCAGAGTGTATCATTACCTTCTTAAAAATGATCCAAGTCCGTCGGAATGCTACTGTTCGCCGCATTCGGACTGATAACGGCACTGAGTTCGTTAATCAGACTCTTCGAACGTATTACGAAAAGGTTGGTATTTCTCATGAAACATCTGTGGCTCGCACTCCACAACAAAATGGTGTCGTTGAAAGACGTAACCGTACACTGATGGAAGCTGCTAGAACTATGTTAATTTATGCGAATGCTCCCTTATTCTTATGGGCCGAAGCAGTGGCAACCGCATGTTATACCCAAAACCGCTCAATCATTCGCAAACGTCATGGTAAAACTCCATATGAGCTTCTTCATGGACATAAACCCGATATTTCCTTTCTTCATGTGTTTGGTGCACTTTGCTATCCAAATACAAATAGTGAAAATCTGGGAAAACTTCAACCGAAGGCTGATATTGGAATTTTCATTGGCTATTCACCTGCAAAGAAGGCTTACCGGATTTATAACCGTCGTCTTGGCAAGATTGTAGAAACTTTGGATGTCGATTTTGATGAGCTGACAGCGATGGCTTCTGAGCAACACAGCTCTGAACCCGCTTTACACGAGATGGGAACCGGTACAATCAGTTCCGGCTTACTTCCCAACAACCCTACTTCTCCATCATTCATACCACCAACAAGGTCCGAGTGGGATAAGTTATTTCAACCTATGTTTGATGAATTCTTTGATCCACAGAGTAATGATTCTTCAGTACCCGTAGCAGTGGCTCCGATTCCCGTAGTTGTTGCTCAAGATAATGGAAATGAATCCGAGGCAACTACTGTTACTCTTGATCAAGATATACCATCCCCTACCAATTCTCAAACAACACCTGAATCATCACCCCCACTCGTTCCTAATGATGTTGAAGAGGAATTATATGATCACGATCTGGAATACGCTCACTTACAAGAGCTTCCTTTCTTTGGTTCACACATACCTGATGACCCTACGGGTGCGTCTACTTCAGAGGAAGCTCCTGCAATCGTTCACTCCCGTCCACCAAGGATTGAAACTCACAACACTAAATGGACAAAGGATCACCCAATCCGAAATATTATTGGTGACATCGATCGACCAGTCTTAACACGTCATCAACTCCAAGAACATGCATTATATTGCTATTTTGATGCATTTCTGTCAGACACTGAACCTAAAAACTGGCAACAAGCCATGACCAAATCATCATGGATTGAAGCAATGCAAGAGGAACTTAATGAATTCCAACGTCTTGAAGTGTGGGAATTAGTTCCGTTACCCAGCAACGTGGAAATCTTAACACTGTTGTGGGTATACAAGGTTAAGCTTGATGAGTTAGGTAGTGTGCTGAAAAACAAAGCTAGATTGGTCGCTAGAGGTTACAAACAAGCTTTGGGTATCGATTTTGAAGAATCCTTTGCTCCTGTTGCACGATTGGAGGCAATTAGACTATTCCTTGCTTATGCTGCTCACATGAATATGATCGTCTACCAAATGGATGTTAAGACGGCATTTCTTAATGGCGAATTAAGGGAAGATGTCTATGTAAGCCAGCCGAATGGATTCGTCAATTCAGAGTATCCTAATCATGTGTACAAGCTCAAGAAGGCTCTTTACGGGTTGAAACAGGCTCCACGCGCGTGGTATGATCTCTTATCGACGTATCTCATCTCCAAAGGCTTCTCCAAAGGCAAAGTGGACCCCACATTATTCATTCTCAAGGAGGACAACGACATGATACTGGTACAAATTTATGTTGATGATATAATATTTGCTGCTACTAATCAACGTTTGTCTGACCGTTTTGAGAAAATTATGTCCACACGCTTTAAGATGTCGATGATGGGAAAAATTTCATTTTTTCTAGGATTGCAAATTTCTCAGAATCCCAGAGGCATCTTTATTAATCAATCCAAATTTGCTCTTGAATCCTTAAAGAAATATCACTTTGAAAACTGTGACCCCGTGGATACTCCAATGGTGGAGCGATCCAAGTTAGATGAAGATAAGGAAGGGATAGCTGTCGATCCTAAACTTTACCGTGGAATGATCGGCACCCTTCTCTATCTGACTGCTAGCAGGCCTGATTTACAATTTGCTATAGGCATGTGTGCCCGGTATCAGGCTCGGCCTACCGAAAAGCACTTACATGTTGTGAAAAGGATCTTTCGGTATCTAAAAGGAACACTTAATCGTGGTCTGTGGTATCCGAAGGATTCTTCTATTGCATTAATTTCATATGCAGATGCAGATTATGCCGGGTGTCAAGATACAAGACGTAGCACTTCTGGCAGTGTGCAACTCCTTGGAGATAGACTTATCAGTTGGGCATCAAAAAGGCAGAAAAGCGCTGCGATATCAAGTACTGAGGCTGAATACATAGCTATGTCCGGTTGCTGTGCTCAAGTTCTTTGGATGAGATCACAATTGACTGACTACGGCCTTGGTTTCAATAAAATCCCGATGTACTGTGATAACAAAAGTGCAATCGCTCTATGCTGCAACTATGTTCAACACTCTCGAGCAAAGCACATTGACATCCGCTACCATTTCATCAAGGAGCAAGTGGAAAATGGAGTGATCGAATTATACTTTGTCAACACTGAGTATCAGCTGGCAGATATATTCACCAAAGCCTTAGATCGAGCACGCATCGAGTTTTTGATCGAAAAGCTAGGCATGAAATCATTTTCACCAGCGACACTTAAGGAGTTGGCAGAAGAGTCTGAAGAATAGTACTGGTAAACTATTCTCTAGTATCCTTTTGCTCGTGATCTTGTATATTATAGTACATACTTAAACCATCAAAAGCAAAATACAAAAATATAAAACCTAGAAAAACCATAAAAAATATAAAACCAAGAAAATCCATAAAAAATATAAAATCAAGAAAACCCAAAAATATTTTTTCTTTTCAAATTTCGGGCATGTCTTTTAGTACGGTAATATTTACGGCTTTAGAAATGTCGATTACTATTGACACGGCGCCATAAATAGAGTCCGTATAAAAGTTGTACAAGTTTTAAAACATGCCCATTATGGCTTGTAGTTATTTCTGACTACAACCCGCTTTTCATATTAAAGTCACGTATTTCTTTTGAAAACGTTGGCTCACAACGGGAATTAAGTTTCTCGGGCAAGGTTTTACTTTAAAACCTTGTAAGGGGCCAAGTTTACTTAATAACTTGGTCTATCACAAATTCGTGTACGTTTCAGTGCACTTATCTTGTTTAAAATAAGAGAAATCTTATTTCCACCAGAATCGTTCTATACAATCACTTAATCGGCAAATGTCCTCATTAATAGTTGTGTCCCTAATATCTTTGATTACAGCTCTTTAATTAGAAAACGGGTCAGGGATTAAGGGGGAGCAAATATTAATTCTTTAAAATTAACAAATTCGGTCGTTCAACAGGTTACTCAGAAAATATTAGCTACCCATCATCTTCAGTTTCGCTATGTGTGCCATGAGTAAATTAAGTATATTATGGATAGGTCATTAACACTTTGGCATAAAGTACTTGTGTTTGTGTTTCGGGAATAAGTTTATCATGTGCCAAGACAACTTGCATTCTCATTTTTGAACTTACAAAATAAGGGGGACCCGTTTAGCAAATCTTGCAAAAATGGGAGGGGCTTGAATCAAACTTTGACCAAGTCAACAAAACAAACCCCCCCCCTTCTTCCCGTCGCATTTCAAACACACACAAAACACATTTCTTTTTCTGCCATTGTTAAGAATATCAAAAGCTTCAACTTGATTCAAGAACTGATTAAGTGCTTCATTTATCTAGGTAAATTTATGGCTTATTCACCTTCGTTTAACTTGTTTCATCATCAATCAAACATAGAAACTACTGTCTCAAATCTTTCGATTTAGGGTTCTAATTGTTGCGATGAACATGTAGTTTTAGGGCTGGGATTTGTTAAGGATACCTTTTTACACAATGGTTTTGTTCAGAATCGATTAAAACGCTGCCTAAAACTCCAGATCGTGAAGTCAAACATGAGATCGAATCCCAGTCACGGATTTCGATGTAGATTCCGATACTGCTTTGCGATGACATCATTGCGATGAGTCATTTCGATGATTCGGTGCGATGGGCATTGCGATGAGTTATTACGATGACTCATTGCGATACTCATTGCGATGAGTCATTGCGATGGTTCTATTGCGATGGGTTGTTGCGACGAATCATTCCGATGGTTTGTTGCGACAGGCTCATTGCGATGGACTTTCGTTGATTCATTGCGATGGAATGTTGCGATGGCACATTCCGATGTGACATTGCGATGGTTTCGCACTATGTATTGCGATAGGGTATATTGCGATGATTATTCAGTTATTCCGATGGAAATGCACATATTGCGATAGCCTTAGATATTGCGATAGGATTTCATTAGGATTACGATGAATGTTTCATTGCGATGGTATGGCTAGGATTCTGATAATTTGCTACATTGCGATGGAATTTGGTCACTTATTCTTATGCTATTGCCTTAGGATATACCATGAGTTTCGCCTAGATTGCACTAATCCTTCTTTAGCTTTAAGTTCTTTAGGGCCATTTAAACGAAACCAAGTGTTGTTGAAATAAGCCAATTTTTATCTCATAAGAATACTTGAACGGTTTCTTATTACAAAAGTTCATCTTAGTTAATAAGTTGATTCCGATGTAAACAAAAGAGATACAAATTACTTACTCAATATCTTGGGTTTATGTTTCCAGGCCATGGCAGACAAAGCGTCATCTTTGTTCAAGCCCACTATCATTTGGATTGAGGGTAATCCTACAATTCCTGACGTAGTGGTTGAAACTAAATCAAAACCCACTGAAGTTTTGGTTGAAATCAAACCAAGACCTACTGAGGTGTTAGTAGACATCAAACCCAAACCTACTGAGGTAGTGGTTGAAACTAAATCAAAACCCACTGAAGTTTTGGTTGAAATCAACCCAAAACCTGTTGAGGTTTTGGTCATGACCACCAAGAAATCCAAATATTGTAAGAACTAAGGCTAGGACGGTTTCTCCTTAGAATAAAATTATCACTGGCATTCATGCTATTTTTCCTAAGTGCATTGCTATATGTAAAGACCTTGTTCATCTGATGTATGTGTGAATGTTGTGGTAATAAGTGTAATGATATTTTTCCTGTGTTTAAAATTGGCATTGATTGAATATATCTACATGTGTTGTATATATCATTTGTGAATATGTCATCAAAGCAGGAAAATGTCAATCACCGAGGAAGAACAACGAATCCGTGATCTTGAACTTGTCCCACTCAGTCAAAGGCTCCCATATGCCGAGAACAACACTAGGTTGCAAGATGATTTTGATCCGCTTTTACCTGCATTCAAAATTGCCACGGATATCCTAGACATATCACCCATCAGCGACACACTCAGACGTACTGCATCTGTACCCGAAGTCTACATCCATGAATTCTGGAATACTGCATCCTTCGATAACAAGATCATATCTTTCGAACTGAACAAAACACCAAGGGTACTCAACTTGAGCATTTTTAGGAAATTGTTTAAGCTCCCTAGGTTGGCACAAGGAGAACAATTTGTGCCTAACCCAAAGAATGATGAAGTGCTTCGAGTTATTCGTGCCATGAATTATGAGGGTGAAATTAACAGTCCATCACAATTTAACACTTCACACATAGGGCAACCCTGGAAAGCTATTATCACCATCATCGTCAAGTGTCTCACTGGTAAAACTAGGGGAACCGATGCAATGAGACCACCACAGGCTCACTTATTTTGGGGATTGTATACTGCATCAAAAGTCGATTATGCACTTCTTCTCTGGCAAGAATTTTGCTATCAAATTACTGGAACGAAGAAGAAATCCGTGCATCTCCCATTCCCGAGATTCACCAAGCTCATTATCCACTATTTTATGAAGAATGACCCAACCATTGACACTCGCGGGAAGTTCTTTTATCATACAAAAGATGATGATTATGTGATTCTCTCAATGAATGCAGACACAAATTCCACAAAGTATGCATTACTTCCTGCACTAGTACCTGACACAATGATTAATGATGGAATCAAGGAGAGTGATAAATACCAAGAAATGCTTCGTGACATCGACGCACAATTCAAGCGGGCAAATTTACCACCATCAGAGAAACAAAAAGGTAAACGCAAGAAACGAGTGTCACAGCGTCAACCAGCTGCTCCTAAAGATAAACGCTCAGGAAAAATGCAAATTGTTGATGAAGATGATGAAGATGAGCTGATCCACACTGAAGATGAACAAGAAGAAGAAGTACCACTCCGCAGGACTAAGAAAGCAAGGAAAGCTAAAGGCAAAGAGGCAAGTGTTGCTCAAAATGATCCTGTTCAACAACAACTTTCTGAAGAAAAAAGACTTCGTATTATTCTTCAACAAAGTCGACAGGAAGCCTTTGGTGGATCAGGCTCAAGGGTATTTGATGACTTAGAAGATTTTGGTAATCCTGATGATGATACAGAATTCTTCGACGAAGAAGATACTTATGAAGCTGAGTATGAAGATACTGATACCTTTCAACTTGAAAGTCGGGAACCAAGTGAAGAACGTGAGAGCAGTGCTGACACAGATATAAGTATGATGTATCGGGATGCAAATATCACCACATCTCTGCCTGAACCGACTCACATGGTACTAAATGAAGATGCTCATGCAACTTTCATTCCAGACACACAACTTCAAAGTAAGTCTACTTCAAATTCTGATGATGTGTTGAAATATCTTAATTTCGAAGGGGAGGGTGTTGAGGTCACCAACACTGATCCGTCAACAAACGAACAAATGGTGGATGTCCCTATAACCACTATTACATCGACCAACACTTCCCTACTTTCAACCCCAATTATCAGTGAGATCCCGACCACCACCATCACACCTGCAACCGTTGAACAACAAGTATCAACCACCACCATTACCACGGAATCTACACCGGCATCTACAGTTGAACAACCTGTATTAACCACCGTCCTAACCACTGCATCGACATCATCACCTATCCCGGTACAACCAGTATCATCCACGACCACTTTAACGGTTTTGGTTACCCCTCCACCAACAGAACCACAAGCTTCATCTACATCAAATCCTTTTCTCACAATCAATGATCCGTTGATCCTGTCTCTTCAACAACAGCTAGAGGCTCAAGCTACCCAAATAGCTACATTGACAGAAAGGTTTGCTACTCCTTCAAAGGAACCGCATCCTGATGAGCCCATTCTTCAAAAACTATCAGACAAAGTGTCAAAGCTCAAAGAACAACATAAAGCATTTCGTAAAGAGAAGAAAACTCGGGATAAAGAAAACGCTGCTTTTCTCGGGTCAATTGACGAGCAGATGACCGCGATCATTCAACGCGAAGTCAAATCTTATGTTGATCACCAATTACCACATCTGGTCGGTAATGGTCTATCTACTCTTCAAATCATGACATTGCTTCAGAAACGTCTGCTAGACTTGGGAGCTCATAAATCAAAATACAAACGCAAAGTTCTGCAATATCTAAACTACGCAATTGATGAAGAGAATCCTGCAGATACTACCGACTCTGAGTCTGATGATGAGAATGTGTTAGAAGAGGAAGATGACGAGGAACATGGTGAAAAGGATGATGAGAATGAGGATAAGGATAAGGAAGGAGATGAGGAGGATGAAGAGGATGAACAAGGAAAGGATAAGAATGTTGATGACAATAAGGACGAGGACGAGGATACAGATGATGACCAGGATGACGATGACGGTCATGATAAGGGTAATGAAGTCAGCAAGGGTGATAAGAATGACAACACTGGTACAAATGCCGACGAAACAAACAAGGATGTCAATGAAACGGCCACCGAGAAAGGGTTTGAGGATATTGCAGAAACGGTTGCTGACACCACAGATAAGCCACTGGAGACAACAGTATCAGACACTCAGCAGGCTGCTTCAGGTATATCTACTGCACCAGAATTCACTACTGATTCTCATATTGAGACTGTAGAATATATGCAAGCAGAAGAACCGACAGACACAATGCTTGAAGAAGAACATCACGATGATATACCGGTGACGCAAACTCAACCTTCCACATCCTCTACAGCTCAGCATGATGATGACATGGAAGTTGAAGATTTAAATGTTCCAGAACCGACATTTGTAGAATCTATTATCATTGATGATACGATACAAGAACAACTTTGGCTAACAAACGCAGCACCACATCATCCATTTGAAACTGCAACTGTAATGGAGATGACTCAATTTCTCAACAACCCTATCGACTTCTCGGCTTTTCTAAGGTACTCTCATGGGAAACCAACGATGACCCCGGATCTGATCAAAATGGCAGCTGCAAATGTGGACTTCTTTGATACCTTAAAGATCACCCATAATGAAGCAGAATATCACCTGAATGAGCTTACCAAAGCAATGAGAGCGACAACTACAGGAATTCAAACTCCCGTATTGCAACCTCTTACACCAACGGTCATCGCTAGTTCTGCCACTATCCCAATTGAGCATTTTGTCTCTCACGATCTTGAATACCTTGAAAATGGAGCAAAAAAGTATGCCACGTCACTAACAATGCTCAAGGCTGTCAATTTGGAGAATGTTCCTTGGATAGAAGACAAAGTGCCTGCCTCAATCTGGAGAAAGAAGCTGCTCAAATTTTATGACACCTATGCTTCACTTGGCATATCTCACTGGGACAAAAAGAAGAAGTTAGCCTATAATCACTTCCATCGTCCTAAGAGAGGTGCTTCTATCGTCTCATCTCACAGAATCAAAAGTATCCTTGGGGCAACTACTCAGACGGTTTTCGGTTACGATTACTTAAATGTAATCTTGCTCAAACGTACCGATGAGAAAGAATTCCGTATTGACGAAAGTGATCTCCAGTACCTTCAACTCGAAGACATAGAAGATCTATTGCTGCTTTTGGCTCAAGAGAAAGTTGACCATCTATCACCTGATATTGTCATAGCCTTGAGTTCAAACTTTCGTCAATATGCCAGGAAAATTGTCATTCAACACCGGGTGGAAGATTTTCAACTTGGGGTAGAAAGCTATCAGAAGAAGTTAAACCTGCAACGTCCCCATACGACTCCACTTAGTAACTTCCACAAGGACAAGAAGGTCTACATGGGAACTACCAAGCCGGAAGCAGGAATCTTTTATCCGAATCAGACTGGCGTCATGCAATACATGCGATTCTCAGAACTGCACAAATTCAGTGATGGAACGCTAAAGAATGTTCGAGATGATTTGTCGGTTCTCAATTCCAACTTACCTCTTCCGGCGGTCACATACACCTGGACAGCCCAGTGCCGAAAAGGATCTTCGTATGCAATCAGGAAAATTGAGGAAGTGCTAAGGAAGCGCCGATTGCTACGAAGCATAGAACGATTCGTCGGTGGACGACCATATGGAGCTCACCATCGGCTTACGGAACGAACCAATTAATTTTGGTTCGTCTCATTACAGGTCAACTCCATCTGTACATTATTGTGAATATGTTATCTTTTTACTTTATCAGCTTTTGTGGCTTGTTGTAGTGTTAAGGTATGATAATTTTTCAATATCCCAAATATTAATGGTTAACATTTTGGATAAGGGGAGAAAATGGGATTAAGGAGACTTAAGTGATACTTGGCTAAAAGATGAAAAAGACTTAACGATAATCCAACTTAATACGTGTAAAGCACGTGTTAAGGGGGAGCGTTTTTGATAAACAAAACACCCAAGGTACAAAACTTTTGATTTCAATATCACAAGTACCTTAGGTGATTTTCAATGATTTTTCATGGTGGCAATTCCTTCCCAAAACACGCTTAATTCACGACGGATGTGGTGACAAAAGGGTGGTAGGAATAGGTTTAGTCCAATGATTCATCAGAGCCGATGGAATCTTCCCAAGGACAATTCCCTAGATAGAATTAGAAGTCCTAGGAAAGATGGAGAAAGAATGTGAACGTAGCTGAATGCCGACCAAGTACTTAAGCTAGCACTGGAACAATCACAACAAGGTGCTAGTGATGACGTATTGGTAAGCATTGAAGGGGTTGAAGAATGAAAAAGAATTGTAAAGATAAAGGGTGTAAAGAAAGAAGCCCTCCTTACAACTTTAGGCAGAAACCGGGTCAATACATATGATATTGAGGTCATTTTTGCTAATGATTCTCGGTATTGAAGAAAGACATCATGGACCCAGTGATGCAATGCACAACCCTTCCCAACTAACTCAAATATCTCTCAAAAGGTATTTGTTTTAATCACACGGAGATCAACACGTTATCTACTGGTTTATTCACTCCGAATAGACTGGTATTGAAAAGGTGGCACTCCTCTCCAGCCATCGCTCACTAAATCAAAACGCACAATTGAGTCTAGAGCCAAGAGATCATCAAAAGTCTCATTAGGACACTTTTCATTTATTCCTTGCTTTCTCACACACTGTGAAAAGTAAGAGATTTTCATGAGTCCTACGCAATATTCCTGTAATATTGCCAGAACATACGAGTAATACGTAAGTATTACAATGAAGATGGAAATCCTGCTTGAGCCAACATCAAACAAGCTCATGGTAGGTTACACGTGCGGTTCTTTTAGAATCAATCTTGTGAAAAACTGGAAGGTAACAGTGGTTTAATTCTTAATTGAACTAAAACTCGTTCCAGGCCTCTTCGCATTATCATATGATCTTGCCAGAACACTCAGAGTGACTCTTTATTGACCACCGTGACGAGTGGAAATCCTTCTAGTGTCAACATCAAACAGCACTTGGTAGGTGACGTGCAAGATTCTTTATGAATTAAGCTCGTGACAACTGGAAAGCAACGATGGTGAAAATCTTAATTGAGATTCACTTGTTCCAGGTTTCATGAATTGACGGCTTCTAATCACAAGGATAAATTATCCAAGTGATTCACTCTTTATGTTCGCAGTCAGCTTTGGACGGTCGAATAAAGAGAACGGGTTTACCCGCGAAATCCTGTCAGGAAGTTACTTAATTGAAACTATCCGTCACGGGTACGATATCTAATATCGTCCAACGGTCTTCACCGACCGGAGGTAAAATGCTACCGAATTAGAATAAAATGTTCAAAGCCATTTTATTCGTGTCGTTGCTGTGTACCTGTCAAAGACGGTGGCGTTGATGTGTATCTGTTGAAGACGGTGGCGTTGCTGAGTACCAGTGAAGACGGTGGTGTTGCGGTGTACCTGTAGAAGTCGTTCTCACATGCTTATGTCTTTCTGCATCAAAGTTTAACAAAGATTCAAGAAAGTACAAGATAAAGTCTTCCGCTGTACCAAACTCTGAAACTTTCAAGAATCCAACAAAAAGACATAAGTGTGTGGAACATGAAGTCACGAGAAGGCAAATTCACAAGAAAGGCAAAGATCGCACGTGAAAGGCCAAAAGAACATGTTCCAAGCAAAAAGGCTGATATCATTCAACACATATTCACAAAAGAAAAGAAAAAGAAAGAAAAGAAGACTACGAGCTCAAGAACAGAATCTAACATGCTAGATTAGGACTTTGTAAACTTGGAGTGACCTCCCTTTGGGGGAGATTGTTGGAAATACGTTTTACGCATTTAGAAAGTCTCGGTCACTCCAACCATGTAGTTATAGGCTCGTAGTTAAGTTAAGTAGTATTCATTACATAGCCCGACCCATGAGCATGTTCATGGGCCGGAAGCCCAAGTCCTTTAAGGACTTGGGGTATTTAAACCTCTTTCCACCATGGAAAGAGGTGTTGGTTGTTTTATTCTCTCACTTTAATATATGTGTTTTCTTCCATTTCTCTCTCTAACTTTCTCTCTCTAGAAAAACATCAACCCCCTTGTTTCACAAGATTATCATTGTTCTACAGTCTAACTTTAATTCTCGTCACGCTTTTATTTTTAGTCATTTAATCATTTTACTTCCTGTCACGTTTTTAAATATTGCACACTTTCTTTTAATTAGACTTAGATTTATTTTCACGCACTTTACTTTAACGCCACTTTACTTTCAACGACATTTACTTTTAAGTCTTTGCACATTTAAATTTAAAAACAAACCAAAAATATTTGTTTCCACCAAAATAAAACTGAGTCACATAGAAAACCTAGATCAATTCGATTAGACACACTTCAACGAACTTTATTTTTTATATAGGCAAAAGCCTTGTATTAAATGGCGCCGCTGCCGGCTCTTTTCGTTAAGATCAACCGTTTTCTGTGAGAGACACGTTGCTTTTTGGGATCCGCTCACTTGTGAGTGTTATTTTTCTTGCATAAAAAATTCAAAAAATCATAAAAAATTAAAAATTGATAAAAAACCATAAAAATTAAAAATTTCAAAAATCCAAAAAGATTTTATCTTTATTGTGTATATATATTGTCTTTGTGTTTGGTTTTGTTTTCTTTTGCATTTTCAGGTGTATGCGTACTAGATCTTCTAATTATCACGAGCCCGAGCCTCAAGAAGATTTAGATATGACAGGTGTTAACAACAACAACATTCCACCGAACCTGAATAATAATAATAACAACAATGTTCTTCCACAGCCCGATCTTCGGACCATGGAGGAACTTTGTCAACCAACCATGTTTGGACGAGGAGGACCGATTGCGCCGATGCAAATCAACGCTCCTGAGTTTTCGTTGAAGCACCACATGACTCAGCAAGTACAAACAAACCCATTTAGAGGATTGCCTGATGATGATGCCAACAAACACCTCGACAAGTTCATTACTATCACCCAGAGCATGAAGTTGGCTGGTGCCACAATGGATGAACTTCGCCTACAACTCTTTCCACACACTCTATTACATCATGCCGAGAAATGGTTTGATCGTCTCCCGAAGAATTCTATTCACACTTGGGATGATATGAATCAACGCTTTCTATCGCGCTACTTTCCACCATCCATGGTGACTAGCCTTCGCAATCAGATCAGCGGTTTCATGCAAGACCCTGATGAATCTCTTTTTGACGCTTGGGAGAGATATAATGTCTTGATCGACCGTTGTCCAAACCACAACATGCTTCCCGTCACATTGATTGATACTTTCTACAACGGATTGACTTTTCGAGATCGTGATACGATCAATGCAGCCGCCGGTGGCACATTCATGAAAAGGAGACCCGAGGAGTGTAGAGAGTTAATTGAAAACATGACTACTCATCATAAGAACTGGGATTCCTCTGCATCTTCAAGGAACAACCCGAGAGTCAATGTTTCCTCAACCTCAGCAAACCCTGAGATGACCGAACTCACCCGCATGATGGCCGAAATGAGCAAAAGTATTACGCTTCTCGCTTCAAACCAACAACAACAACAAGTTAAAGCGGTTGCTAATCCTTGTGAAACATGTGGCGGTCCTCACTCATACACCGATTGTCCTTCGACACAAGGAAATCCGGAAAATGTGTATGCTGCTTACGGTAATTATTCACCGGAAAATTACCAAGCTAGACAACAAGGGGATAGAAATCTGCTGAGCTACCGTTCCAACAATTACCTTTCACCCGGTTTTTCTCCTCAAAACCAAAACCCCGCCAACAACTACACTAGAAGCAACCAAATCCCACCAAGAGCTTCTAATCCTTATCACCCACCCGCCCAACAAAACCCACCCAGTAATCCGGATGTTGAGGCTATCATGAGAACCCAAGGTGAGCAAATCAAGAATCTGCAGAGCCAAATTATCAATCTTAAAGGAGATATCACAAAGCAAGGAAATGAGATAAGATCCGAGCTTCGAAATGATATTCAATCCTCCTTCAGCAATCAAACCAATGATTTGAAGAATATGCTTGCTAGTTTCTTGCCCCCTGCTCAACCTTCTACTTCAAGTTCTCTACCTTCAAACACCGTCACTAATCCGCGAGCCAATGTGAGTGCTATTACTACTCGTAGTGGAGTTACCATCGTAGGACCACCAATCCCACCCTCATCATCTACACCTCCTCCACCACCATGTATCCCTACTCCTCCTATACCTAGTATTAGTGCACCATTACCGTCTCCGCCTCGACGTGATGAAGTTCCCACTAATGATCCTTCAACATCTCAACCTTTACCTACTACACCTGCTCCTTCACCACCCAAACCTAATATCCCTTATCGCTCTCGTTTGGGCAAGAACAAAATGCTAAACACGGAGGACGCTCAAGTGACTAGCTATATCAAGATGATTTCTCAAATGAACTTCAACATTAGCTTTCTTGAAGCACTTGTCCACATGCCCAAATTTGTTAAAGCATTTAAGGAATTGCTTAACAAGAAGGAGAAGCTGATTGAACTCGCCAACACACGCTTAAATGAAAACTGTTCTGCATTTATTCTTAAAGAACTTCCGGAAAAACTTGGAGATCCCGGTCGTTTTGTGTTGCCTTGCGTGTTCAACAAAACTGAAGAATTTACTGCCCTTGCTGATCTCGGGGCTAGTATTAATTTGATGCCTTTGAGTGTTTGGAAAACACTATCATTGCCCGACCTCACTCCAACAAAGATGACTCTTGAACTTGCAAATCGCACTCTCGCTTACCCCGTTGGTATAGCCGAAGACGTGTTCATTAAAGTTGGCGCATTTACTTTCCCGGTCGATTTTGTCGTAGTTGATTATGAAATGGACCCTCGTATTCCTTTAATACTTGGTCGGCCATTCTTGAGAACCGGATGAGCTTTAGTGGATGTTGCCGAAGGTGAGTTAATCTTAAGAGTCGGGGATGATGCACAAGTTTTCAAAATGGGGAAGCTTACTAGTACAACTTTTGGAGGCCGAGAATCAGTGAATATGATTAATGTGCTCGATGACTTTACCGTCTACGACAATCCTCTATTCGACTCTTGCATCGATAATCCACCTTTTCATAATGATGTGGATGATTCTCTCCCTACTTTCGAAGCTTCTCCCATTTACGATTCGTCACCGGTCTTTGATGCTTATGATGATGATGATTCTAGCTCAGATTTGGATGATTTTGATTATACTTCTGAGTATCCCGAGCTGCCCACTTTCGATGATTTTGATGAGGCCGATACTCTTTCGAGCGATTCTTCACATGATGAAGATCCTCCGCCATCACTCGATCCTACTTTGGACGATTACTCATTTGAGGAAGATTTCTCTGAATTTCTTAACACATACTTCCCTCATGAGAGTGATGCTCCTCCTTTGGACTTTAAAGATTATCGTCTTGATCCTACTATGGATTTGAAGAGCATTTTGTCAAAGGAGAAGAGACCGGTTGACACCGAAATCCGTTGCACTTACGATTTGACACCTCTTTGTCCCACTTCTGAGGACGAGGTTGTGCTTCTTTGCGGATCTTCTTCACACTCGGCTGAGCCTGAGTGCTATTTTCCCCTGAAGGAAAAGGTGTTCGATCCCGGTATTGAAGTCTTTAAGCCATCTCAGTATCAACCTGATGAAATAAAAGGAAAAATCTTTGGAACTATTGAAGACATGCTTGCACTGCACCAACCTTGGTTCCACCATACTCTGTCATTGCTTAATGGAACCCTGCCATTTCTCTTTTGGCTTGCCTTGTTCGCCTTATGTTCTTGCTTATTGATGGATGAAAACTATGTCTTTGATCCTGGTGGATATGTTTCATGCTTCTTCTGTTGATGATCAAGGTCGAGTCAGGCTAACGACTCGGTTAACAAAAACCAAGCGCTTCTTGGGAGGCAACCCATGCATCTATCTTTCCGCTTTCTTTATCATAAGTGTAGGGGGACCCTTTGGATTGCTATTTCCTCTCCTCACTTCTTAATCAGGGATTCGAGCTTCAATGATCCACTCTTGCTGATTCTTGACGACCCGTGACTCCGTGTTCTACTTTTACCCGGTTTTATCCTAAACTCTTTTCGATTCACTATTTAATATTTTCTCAATATTAAAATAGGAATCTCTTTAGTTGTCTTTTTTCCTTAGCGAGATTTAAACAACGTGCACAATGTCCTAAGTGTAGGGGAGTTTACTCCCACATGCTTAAACATTGAGGACAATGTTTATCTTAAGTGTAGGGGAGACTTCTATCGAAGTTAAGTGGTCTTTTCCTTGTATTTGTCCTCATTTTAACCGGAAAATCAATTTTTCGACATTTTTCAAAAATTTTTGATCTATTTTGGCCTATTAGTTTTTCTTTTGTATAGTTATTTTCTTTCTTTGTTAGAATAAATGTTTAATAAGTGGTTTTAATTTTCAAACGTTGTGAATATTTTGACTCAACCCGAGTTTACTCTAGCTAGTATCCTTAACGTGTTTAAGTCAAGTTTTTCTAGGCTTTTATATAGGGAGCTATAAAACGCGAAAGTCTTAACTCTCACGGGTTAAGAACAAGAACTTTTCGCAAGTTCCTATAATTGATCCTAGAGAGTCGTTTATCAAGGGAACTTTAAGATGCGATTTCTAAACTTGAAAAAGTCTAAGAATTTGCAAGATCCTATAGGCGACTCGAAAACCCAAAACTTTGATTTAATAGGCTAAGTATCCACGAGTCTCATTACTTGAGATTTTAAACTGTGGAGAACGAGAGATGATAGAGCCAATTATAAGTCCGGTATTCTTTCGTGAATTTATGTGAGTTAATTATAAGCCTATTCTCCCATCGCTTGCTAATAAATTTATCTGCTAATAAATAAGGTTGTACGATTTGAAAGGTTACTTAGCTTCTAGCCCCAGATCGTTTAAAAGTTGCTCGGTATGGATTAGAGTTCATAGCCAAGGCATAAATTATTGAAGCAGGACGCGAAGATTGGCGAGTCCGAAAAGGCCCTAACAAGGCATGAGGGCTATGTTTTGTTGCTAAAGATCCAAAGTGATGTGAAGAATCATTTATCGAAAATCAATATGAAGGATCGAGACACACGACGTAAAGCAAAAACTCCCAAAAGTCATGGAGAAGTGTATCCGAAAAGACCCTAACAAGGTATGAGGATAAATAGATCCAAGTCATAAAAGGAGGCGGATCGTTGTATATCAAAGTCCAAAATAAAGATTGGAGAAAAATGAAGAAGTCGTGGTCCAAGTATGAATCTCTCAAAGCTTCAAGTGAAGAAATTCTTATATGAAGAGAAGACCATTATTTCATGAACGTCTCTCAAGGTTTGAAGTATGAAGTCGCTGCCAAATATCGGTCCGAGAAAGGTCTCAAATCGCGAAACAAGTTATGCCAAGATATGAACTTTATGAGGTCCCGAGAAGCAGTTTTAAAAGATTTGGTCCTTTAGCTAACTATTGATTAAATCGTGCACTTTATTTTCAGACTTAATAATTATCGAAATAAGTCAAACAATGCATCTTCGTGATCATTCAAGACAAATAATAAAATATAAGAGATACCCATAGGAATAAGGGATTCTAAGTAAATAATTGGCCCACATGAGTTCGTGTTGGTCTACTAACTTATAATAGCAATGATCTCGTTTTTAAGCTTGGTTTGGAGAAAGTGAAAAGTTGAGGATGATGAATATTCATGACATTTTCAAAACCCAAGGTATGCTTTTGATTTCTTTACTTTGAATATTCGTAGTTTCTATCTCTTTAATAAAGGCCAACGTGGATTGATTGTGATGAAAAATGTAAACTTGCTTTGTAACTCATGCATTGCATGAGGACATTGCAATGGTCAAGTGTAGGGGATTTGATATGTGTCTAAACACACATCTTTTCTACCACTTAATTACAATAAAAACTGGACCAAAACGTGTATTTTATGTCTTTTATGTCGGAATTATGCGTGGTTTGTGTTTTTGTTGTGTTTTAGGACGAAAAGGTGAAAAGTGGAGAAAACACGGGAATTCACGGGCATTTACGGACTTTTATTGAAGAAAAAGATGAAAGAAGAAGTCAAGAAGTCGAGAGTGCAAAAAGAACGGAAGTCCAAGACCAATTCTGAAGATTTATCGAAGAAAAAGTCAAAAGACGGAAGTTTATCAAAAGTCGAGAAACTCAAGTCTATTTTATTGAAGAATTTAAAGACGAGTTCAAAGAAATCCCGAAGCCAAAAGTCCTTTAAATCCAAGTTTAAAGAAGATTAGAAGAAAGGGACTAATGGTGCAATTAAAAGAAGATTAAAGAAGGAGGGACTAAGCATGCAATTAAGGAAGCTTCCTAAGCAAGCCTTAATCTCCCCTATATATAGATTAGATCATTTTCATTTTCCTCTTGTTGGTGGCTTGACAAACCATTCTTCCACTTTATTTTATGCACCTTTAATTGCTTGCACATTTAAATACATGTTTTGCACCTTTAATTACCTTTAATTTCAAGTAAGTGTTTCTTAAATTTCTTGCACCTTTACTTTATCTTGTTAATCTTCTTGCACGATTTTTAATTTGTTGATTTGTTAAAGATTTGATTTTTATGCTTTTGATTGTTTTAAATCTCTTATTTTCATAGCTTATTTGATTTATTTTCAAGTTTAAATAGTTTTTACAAAAATTATTTTTATATAAAAAGTTGTTTTTCTTAAAGTTTATCTTTTTCGTGTTTAAAAGTTGTTAACTTTCAGTTTGTTAGCTTATTTTCACACGGTTCCACCTTAGAATTTAGACTTGAGCTTATTAGGATTATAGCTTAATTGTTAAGCTTATTTTTGGTACTTTTCCCCGTTTTCCGATCGTAACAATCGGAAGAGGGAGTTACATTCCGATCGGTACCAATCTTAAAAGGGTTTCATATTCCGATTGGGGGAGTTTCTTGGTATTCCGATCAGAATTAGTTGAGTATTCCGATTGTGTGCAAGTGACAAGTATTCCGATCGGTATTCTATACTATATTCCGATTGAGGTGTTTATTGGATCATTCCGATCAATAGGTGACAGCTATTCCGATCGTGGGTTCCGATCTGCATTCCGACCAAGTCCATTCCAATATTCCGATCAAGGTGATCGGAATATATTCCGATTGGAGGGTGATTTCTCTTATTTTGACTTGTTTAATTTTTAGCTTAAGTTTTTAATACTTGTCTAACTTTAATTCTCGTCACGCTTTTATTTTTAGTCATTTAATCATTTTACTTCCTGTCACGTTTTTAAATATTGCACACTTTCTTTTAATTAGACTTAGATTTATTTTCACGCACTTTACTTTAACGCCACTTTACTTTCAACGACCTTTACTTTTAAGTCTTTGCACATTTAAATTTAAAAACAAACCAAAAATATTTGTTTCCACCAAAATAAAACTGAGTCACATAGAAAACCTAGATCAATTCGATTAGACACACTTCAACGAACTTTAATTTTTATATAGGCAAAAGCCTTGTATTAACTACCCTCCTCCATTTTGTTCTCCATGGGGAACCCCTCCTTCATTCATGCATCCCAACCAAATGCAAGGGATGTTTGGAACTAACAATTTTGGACCCATGAGATATTGGGGACCAAATGTTTGATCTTGTGTGTTGTTACCTAGATATGCTTGGTAATTGATTTGGAGCCCGACGAGTGGATTAAGGATAGTGGATGTTCTAAACACATGACGGGTAATCGAAGTTTGTTCTCGCATTACAAAGCATATGATGGAGGTAACGTCACATTCTCTAGTAGTCTACGTGGTAATATCATTGGCAAAGGTACGGTTTCTCTTGACTCCATGACCATTGAAAATGTTGAGCACATAGATAACTTAGGGTTTAACCTTTTAAGTATAGGTCAAATTTGTGACAATAAGTGTAAGGTCATCTTTTCGGAACATGACAGTGAAATCGTAAAAGATGGAAAAGTCATTGGAAAAGGTGTTAGAAAGCATGGGCTTTATGTCATGAAGGTTAATAAGAAGTCAAAAGACAACATATGTCTTGCGACTATAGATGATAGTTCTACTCTTTGGCATAGGAGATTAGGTCACGCTAATATGCGTTTAATTCAATCTTTAGTCTCTAAGGAGTTGGTAAGACACCTCCCCAAGATTAAGTTTGATAGTCACTTTTGTGATGCTTGCAAAGTTGGAAAGCAAGTTTACTCAAGTCACAAAGCCAAGAATTTGGTTTCGACCTCTTGGTGCTTAGAGCTCCTACATATGGATCTTTTTGGACCTTCCGCCATACGGAGTTATGGAGGTAACCTTTATACCCTAGTTATAGTTGATGACTATTCTAGATTCACTTGGACTAGATTTTTGGCATCTAAGAATGAAGCTTTCGATCATTTCAAAATCTTTAGTCGAAGAATTCAAAATCAACTAGGATGTCCAATTGTCTCTATTAGGACAGATCATGGTAGGGAATTTCATAATGAAGTGCAATTTGGTGCCTTTTGTGAAGCTCATGGTATTACCCATAACTTCTCGGCTCATCGCACTCCACAATCAAATGGGGTAGTTGAAAGGAAGAATAGGACTCTCCAAGAGATGAGTAGGACGATGTCAAACGAGCAATCTTTGCCTCAAAAGTTTTAGTGCAATGCCGTGGACACATCGACTTATATTCTCAACCGAATTCTTATTCGACCTTTCCTAGGAAAGACCCCCTATGAGATTCTTAAAGGTAAGAAACCCTCATTGGAATACTTTAGGGTGTTTGGAAGCAAGTGCTTTATCCTCAACACCAAAGACTACCTTACCAAGTTTGACCCAAAGTCTTACGAAGGTATCCTTTTAGGTTATTCCCAAACTAGCAAAGCCTACATTGTCCAAAATAGAACCTCGGGGGTTATTGAAGAATCTCTCGACGTAACCTTTGATGAAACCCCTCCTTCACCCAAGACACCACCATTGGTTGATGATGACTTGGATGAATTAGAAGTAGTTAAAGCCAAAGAGGTTAGAAAAATAGGAGTTGAAGACCTTAGAGTTGAAAAGGATGTAAACATTAAGGAATCTAGGGTTCATACTCTCAATAATGTCATTGGTGACTTAAATCAAAGGACCCTAAGATCTCAAGTCCAAAACCAAAGCAACTTCTTTTATTTTGTCTCCTTGATTGAACCAACGAATGTTAAAGCAGCTTTGACGGATGAGAGTTGGGTCATTGCGATGCAAGAAGAATTGAATCAATTAGTTGCCAATGATGTTTGGGAACTTGTTCCTCCACCTAGAAGTTCTACCATTATAGGAACCAAATGGGTATATAAGAATAAGTTAGATGAGAATGGTGTTGTGTCTCGTAACAAAGATAGACTTGTAGCACAAGGCTATAATCAACAAGAAGGGATTGATTATGACGAGACATATGCACCGGTAGCTAGATTAGAATCCATTAGAATCCTTTTAGCCTACGCTTGTGCCTTAGATTTTAAGCTTCAACAAATGGATGTAAAGAGTTCATTTCTTAACGGTTTGATCAATGAGGATGTTAGCCTCAAAATATTGAGCCAAATAAGAATGCTCGGTCATATGTTTATTATGTATCGAATTTTAGAACATTGTAATAGGTAGTATATTAGTCGTGTTATACGGGCTTAAATTTAGGCTAAAGTTCATTAATAAGTAACTAAAGCCCAAAATGTAACACCCCCAAATTTATACAACTCAATACAGCAGAAGACTCGTTGGTGTTACGGGATAGCACATTACTCACATCATAAATAACACATAAAAATCGCGTCGTTTAATAATAAATCATTTCCATTCATAAATATCAAATTTACATAGGTCCCAAGTCATAATCATTTCATACAAGTTTACAAAAGATTTGAATGGAAATTGTTATTTAAGTGCGGGCCATGAATTCTTGTTGTCTTCCCGAGAATTACCTTCAAGTACCTGAGGTAAAACATGTTAAAAGAAAAGGTCAGCGATAACGCCGAGTGAATTCATAGAGTTTAATAAAATCCATCAATATAATATATCAGTATAAAATTATTACTGAAAATCATTTTGTACAAATCATTTTAATAGGCCATAAAATAGCCAAAATCATTTTATACAAATCCTTATCGAAAATCATAATATAGGCATTTGCCTTAAAAATCATTATACGAGCCAATGTCGTAAAAACATCATACAATACGTCTTATGACATTATATAAAGTTAAATAAAAACCGTTATATGAATATGGTTATGAAAACCAAAACACGAACATAATATTAATAGTATGACCCCGTATTGCTAGTCAGGCAATACATCGTAATTCGATGCGTATAGTAATATTTTGTTAACTGGATTATTATAAGCCGCATGACATTGTTACCTTACTAAACCAACAACGGGTAGCTAACCCGATACCAATTTTGCCCATCTAAAGTAGCGTGTCGTCACAAAGGTCACGCTATGGAAATCTTCTCATACATAAATTCGCTTACCAATCAATGTGGCACGACGGGGATCAACCTTCAAGGCGCGAACTGGGGTGATCGTCCCCAAATAGTACTATTAAATGCATAAGCGTCTACCAAATCCCGGTATTTCACAATTCATGCTAATGGGACTTTTAGTGACATAACCTAACTTTAATAATCCATTTAATTTCATCTATCGGGTCCTTTAATCATTTATCGGGTCATACAATCGGGTCATTCAATCATTCGGGTCCAAAATCAATAAACAATCCGGACAAATGGTGTCCTATTTAATAAAAACTAACATGTTATCTCCCTCGCGGGTTTATAAAACATTTATAAAAACATTTAAAAGAGTGCGAGGCTATGAACTCACGTTGATATGGGAAGGCGGGTTATCGGCAATTCGGACGTACGGTACGTGCTTCAATCACGGAAACCTATATAAATAATAATCGGTCTTAGACGTTTGTCCAATGACTTTATAAAAATATCAATTATGCATACATATGATGATTATATATATATGATGATCAAGTGGGTTTACATATCCTCATTTACTCATTTTTGTGTTATGTGTCGATAACTTTTATACTAGTTTTCTCGTTTTACCTATTTACGTGTTTTAGGTCCAATAAGCCTACTATAAGTTCTTTAACTTGTTTTAATCCATTTTATACCTATATTATCTGTATATATACTTTTCATGTTTGGCCCAAATGGGTTAAGCCCAATAAGTTCTTTTTACAAGTTTTTATCTTATTTAGTCCAATTATTAGTCCAATATGCTTAATTAGCTCGTAAATGTCCGTATTTCTTATAGTTCGGGTTTTATCGGTTTTTACTTGTATTAGATACTTATATATCAGTATATGACTTTTATAAACTTTACATTAGACGGGTTTGGTCGTCTATGTTTTATTTGGAGAAAAACGTTAATTTTACGGCGATAGCCGAAAAAGTCGTAAAATCAAGTTTATAGTTTTTATTACTTATAAATATTATTTCACCACCATTTATATAATTTATACATTTAATTAACCTTTTATATATTTATATAAACAAGTTTTATAAGTTAGTGGGTTTTTATTTTACATTTTATACATAAAAATGTGAGTGCTTATATAATAATAATAAACATTAATTCCAAAAATCTAATTTTTATCTTCATGTTCACCATTTTTACCATATCTAGAGTTCTATAATGAACTAGAAGCTCATTTTTGGGTGACATGTTCTTCATATTATGTGCTAAATTTAACTTAGTTATAGCTACTGCCCATTTTGAGTTTATCATGCCTTAACAGTCCCTACAAAACTGCTTATTCAGATTAGACCACCTAACTTGTTTTGATCATATCTCACTCATTATTTTGATTCCATTGCATGGCCAACTCTCACATGTGTACAAGACATATAGCTTACTGTAAATGGATTCTACTTCATCATTTTATCATTCCATGACCTGTTTCTTTACTGTTTTATACAGCCATCACTTTTAAGCAAGATTTTAGCCTTGTTCTTTATAGATTTTCACCTTTATAATCATGTTTATCAACACCAAATCCCCACATAATATTTTTAATCATCATTCATCATCATATACATATACATAAGTAAAAGAAATACAAGATTACATAATCAAAATAATAAGAGGATAGGAAGAACAATCTCTATACCACCATTAGTGATGAAAAGATGGGATTGATGATGAACAAGACTTGGTTTTGGGTAACCAATCTTATGAGATATCAACACCACTTCTAGGATCACCAAGTATTTGTAGATTCCTTGTGAAATCAGCCCTTGATATTCATGAAAACTCCTTGAGAAATCAGCCCTTGGACATCACCAAATCACCTCCTTGGATGTTAGAATCACCTCCAATCTTCAAGGCTTCAAAGGAGCATCATCATGTGTATGAATAACACATGATTTTATGGCTAAAATAGATCAAATAGGGGTGTTTGATGATGGTTTTGGGACGAATATTAGAGAGAGGGAGGAGAGAAATGAGAGTGGTATTGCATGTGTGTTTTGTGAAAATAATGGTTTAGTGTTGGATGGTTTTGAGGTAACTTTAGCTTAGATGTTAGGCTAGTACATGTGTTGAAGCTTATTAGTTAAGCTTGGACACCTCATGGGGTGAGGTGGCTTAATGTTGGATGCCACACTTAGTGGGGTGGGCAAGTGTAAAACTTGTCCCATCCCACTAATTTACGGGTATTACTCGATTCTAGTTTCCTCGATTTGCGTGCCCTCAGGTCGTTTTACGAAAAACGTTTTTATAAATTATGAATCAACGTCACAAAACGAATCCAATAAAAATTGTCTCATCAAAAACGGAGTTCGAAAACGTAAATACGTAATCCTAGGGTTTCCGGTTTGGTCGTAAAGGACGTTAAAATAAAATCGTAAGTCCTAATCTCTTCTCGTAAATTTGTGAGTTTATGAACCAACACAAATTTAAAACTCCAAAATATATTCACGGATAAATTTATTTTCTGAAATGTCGGACTGTCACCAAAGACGGTGTATGTAAACGTAAGCACGTAACGTTGAATCCTCCGGTTTAGACGTAGTCGATGCTACTCCAAGACGTAAATCCAAATTTCTTCCCAAAAATAAGTGAGTTCATATTGTATCATTAAAATAATATTTTCAAATAATATTTTCAAATAATATTTGAGAATAAAATATCAACCATAAATTGACGGATTGTCACAGCATTTACCCCTAAACAGGATCTTTGTCCTCAAAAATCATCTTACCTTACTACTCGCTTCTTATAGAGTTAAAGCCATGTGGGTATTTCCTCCACCTTTGGTCTTTTCTCACAAGTGTAATCCATTATAATACGCGAGTTTCATCAAACATAACTACGGGAATAAGATCAGGCTTAATGTTGACTTACTTTCTCTATCCATGATGTTCACGGGTTTTTGATGAATGCAACCTTTCGCCGATCTAAGCTCTACTAAGAATAATCAGATTTTCACTTGATAGATATTCCATCAAGTTCGATATACGAATCATAATTCATGCAGTTCTTGTAGTCCTAGGGTAGATCCAGCTTATATGCCTTTCAATCCCAACTTTTACATCATCTCAATGGTCCCATACAACGGGGACTTATATCCCATGATTTGTCAGATCATGAATTCATTTTTCCAAGTTTAAAAATTGTGGCATAACTTCGCTACCCATTTGGCACTTCAAGATCTACATTTCACTTTCACATAACCTCTTGCCCATTACCGGCTATCAATAATCGGATCCTAATTTCAACAATCATTTCAGATCTCGCGGGTCGGGTATTTTGCAAGGATAGGTTCGTCATCATAGGAAACCTTAAACCTAAAAGACATGTCCAACTCACAATGGGTGTATGTCGGATGTCTTCATCTCAACTCTTGCTTACAGATGCTCTATGATTTAGATCCTAACAAGATTCGATCTCGATCCTAATACGATAATTATCAATGATAATCTCTCCAAAGGAAAACGATTATACGGTCTATTACCAAAGGTCAATCATTCAAACATAGAACAGCGCTTATAGTATTTTGTATCGTTACTTTACCTCGTCCCTTCGATTTGGGGTGGTACATAGTACTCTCATCAAGGTTCGTTCTTAATGATTTCTGAGCAAATCTCTAGAAATTCGATGCGAAGCGGGATCTTGATAAAGATGTTCGATACAGGCACACTATGTTTACATAACTCTTTTGCATTTATCATTAACGGGAATGATATTAGCAGATTTGGTCAGTCTGTCGACGATGATCCAAATCGAATCAAATTCAGATGATGACCTTTGCAATAGCTAGACGTTTACTAATGTATGAGGCAATGTCTGCCTTCATAACTTGTCATTAGTACATCTTCTTCAGACAAAGATACTTTTAGTCAAAAATGACATACATATAATACTTATACTTACAAATTCCAACATAACTATATCTCACAATCCTCCATATTTAGACAATCACATGTGGTCTTTTATACATTTAACGCCATCGGCTTCATAATTCTAATGGTTCACATTAGCCGCGAACCCCTTTTTATTATCTATGTTATTCTTCTAACAAGCATTGTTTATTTTTATATCGTTCGACAATTTATTTTGCACCTTCATTATTAAGGGAACATGTCCCAATTGGTTCTTTATCTTTTCTACATAATGCGTCGGTATCTATATTCACCTCTCATGATGTTATAATTATCATGTTCACAATTTACTCAGATATTCTTTCTATATTATGCGTCAGAAATTACGTTCACTTTCCTCATGAAATAAATATCATAACTGTATTTATTCAAAATTCTTTCTTCATATCTTTTATGTTTCAGTTTCGTCTCAACTATCATTTTTATCAGTTTTTCTCAATCCGGCGTCTAAAGCATCGATAATTATTATATGTAAATTAACAATAATTATTTAATTTTTATGAAATGTAAACGTTAAAAGTTTAAAATTCTTAGTTCGACCAATTATATAAAATGTTCAAATTAAATTTGAATTTAATTAATTAGATTTTTGTTGATTTATCGAAAATATTTAATAAGATTTCGTAAATGTTCGAAAAACCTTTGTTTATACTTTGGTCAAAGTTTTCTTAGTTGAAAAGCAAAAATTGTCGTTTTAAGTTTTCAGGTTATGGTATAAATGGTTTTACTCAATCCTTCTTAAGTTATCTTGAGGTATACACAAACATTTACCCCTAAACAGAAGTTTAGTTAAATGTTTAGTGTATAAGGGAATAATCACTTTAAAATCCTTTGTTAAAACATTTGTCAAAATATATTTGCACTTTCTTTTTAGTATAACCCAAAGTCTTAAAAGGGCTCTTAATTTTTGAAGAGTCAATTTATATTCCATTATCTATTAATCACATGGTTAATCATGTAAAAGATTAAGTCTTTAATCTCATGTTAATTATTCAAGGTACAGGTTTTAATTGTTCGGCCAATTTAGGGCAATTATATAATTAATTATTAACTTCATTCTTATTTTTATAAACAAATGGTCCTTAATGATCACGAGCATGAATTTATCAAATTACAGCCTACACACGTGATTCATCAAATTTATGAATACTACATGTGCATCGGTCAATCCAAACGACATCACGTGAAACTCATAATGTTCATTACAAATACCGGATGTAGTGATTGGAATAGATAATCTTCTTCGCGGAAACGAAGTTGATAATAACCATGTCGTGGATCAAATCTTTAAAACATACGTTAAAACCTTGTAAATGATCGAACAAATCTTCCATTTCGAGTTATGGATATCGTTTTCGATTGTCAATTTACTCAGTTCACAGTAATCTATAAATATAAGGAATAATAACACCATAGCTCCTCATGATGACGAGCTTGGTAGAATAAAATCTTTCTCCGACAACTCTCTCAGTTGTACGGTAATTCCTTTAATTCAGATGGTGCTGACGTACAGTGCACAAGCCACAGGTGTAGCACCGGGAATATAATCAATACCAATTTCAACTTGCCTTAATGGCGAAAGTCTAGGTAATTCATCAACAAATACTTACTAAAGTTTTAGGTAAAAGAAACATCGTTTTAATAAATTCATATTAGGTTCTTTCTAGATTATAGTATCTATGACTAATTCACAACCATTCACGGTAAAATTTCAAGTCTACATGCAGGATATGGTCATCCATCAAGAATTATTTAGATCACTTTTGATAATCAGCATCTTATCATTTAGGGGAATTCTACTCGAGTTCCCATCAATTAAGACAATGTCGTTATGTCATAATCAATCAATCCATTCTACTGGCACTATCAACTTTCCAGTTTTATTGTCGTCGATAAGATGTGAAATTCTCAAAAGACTAATAATAACTCAAAATCCTTCACAATTTCAGGGATATTAGGATACACAACTACTATTAAAAGAGTAAGGTCAACGCATAATCTATGCGAGAAAATTTCAAATCAGATACAGATGAAAACATTTAATGAATATGAATATATCCCATGTTTTCATAATTTGAGTACGCATTCGAAAGCTCCTCGGATCGTTACCCAGGTCATTCAAATGAAATCAAATCAAAAGAAATGATAGGAACGTCGATACATCCAGTCGGGTATCAACACTCGGTAATCAGATACTTTTCCTACGAATCTCGCTACGGGAGAATTGGACAAGAAAGAATTGTCTATTGTCAAATAAGACAATTTTCACAGATGAGTAAATTTGTCTCAGAAGAATAGATGCTACAGGCACATATGTAGGTGTCCCTAACACTATGTCCCTATTTTTCACTTCTTGCAGATCTCATAAAATTTAATCTTTCACAACTTCAAAGAAAATGTAGTGTTTATTAATCAAATTTTTTTTTATGGTGACTACTAATCAGCCTTGCATGGTCCTTTCCAAATTGTATGTAGGCGCGCAACTATATACAATTTCAAGATTAACGATGCAATACTTAGTTCGTCAAAATTTTATCATCATGTTTATAATAAAAACATTTTCATGCTTAATTCTTAAATAAGAATCAAAAATATATTTACAAAGGTTTTCTTTGTTATGGAAATAATTAAGTTTCCAAAGCGTCTCATAAACAACTTCATTTTGATATCAATAACTTATAAATCTCACTTTGAATAATCCTTATTGTGATGAAAATTAAATTTTCTCAAAGGATACCGTTTTAACTTTATAAAAACAATGTGTGATCTGCAAAAGAGTGATAAAGAGTTGTTCACCAAGAACTTAACTACAATATGATAGGAAATGAGCTTAGCCAAATAATCATGAGGTTCATGACCTTCATGGCACTCAAAAGAGAATAATTCACAACGTAACTCAATTCGAGATGATTACTTGTTCAATGGTTGCATCACTATTGCGAGCATTAGGATGATGCAAGAAAAGATATATAACATCGATACATGTAGGATTTAGCAATCAAAGGTAGTCTTTTTCATTAATCACAAACAAGTCAAAATTGTACCGTAACACATTACGTGTCACTATGTCATACAATTCTCATAACTCATCCTACCAACTGATATCTCAGTTAAGTTAGGGATTTTTAAAAGATACCACAATGAATACTAATCTACAAGAGTCATTAGGTGTCCCACCTGTCCCGGAAGATCCATCGGTCCCAATTTAGAAGAAGATTTCTTCAATTTATTTCTTGGACACTAGGCATACTCATTAGTGGACAATGGCCTAGGAACAACCTTTAACACAAACTAATAATCATTTAAAACCTTATAATTCAATCACAGAACTTAACGACTTCCTCTTAACAATCTCATATTCCATATGGGTTAAGTTTCACTTTATTCAAGTTTTTAACCAATTTTATACTCAATTCGACATCCTGCCTTATTATCCAATACTTCAACCTTATTCTTAAGCCTCAAAAGGGCAATATAAGCTCATTACGAATAACACTTAATTCCAATCCTATAGCTCTTACAACAACATTTATCAAATGAATCACTAGTATGAGATGACTCACACATTCAATCAGATTTCTCGGAAAGGTACTAGTGGCATGAGGCTTTTGGGTAATGGTTCCAATGACAGCCTTAAGTGCAACATTCACCCTTTTGATTTCAATTTAAGAATTAGATGACAACGAATCAGATGACATCTTTCTAGGTGGTAGCGTTTTGTCAAACTCCACTCTATAAGGAAAGATCGTCATGACATCGATATCAGTGTTAATCTCACCAATTCTTGTTCAATATCACAATCAACTAATATCTACATTTCTACGAATATCAACCATTTGTTGGGATCATAAACATCCACAACTTGGTTTAGATCTAGGATAGCTAGAATTCCTATGAGAATAGCTTCAATTAATTTACTAGGGGATTTAGGGTTACTTGTGACAATCTACGTCGTATAAATACCTCGTATAAAAATCAAAATAATCATCAAACAATCATGTAATAAAATTACATCATATATATATAATCCAAGTTATATATTTATTAAAATAACACTTCTCAGTCTTGGCCTTGTCGGTAACTCGAGAATTCTTCGGCACCGTTATAGTCAAAAGATTTTTAAACATTTTGTGAAAAATGTTTTTAGTTAAATGATTTTGAAATGTTTTATTCAAAACCTTGGTTTTAAAAATCTTTCGTTCTCTATAACGAGAGCTCTGATACCAAACTGTAACACCCCCAAATTTATACAACTCAATACAGCGGAAGACTCGTTGGTGTTACGGGATAGCACATTACTCACATCATAGACAACACATAAAAATCGCGTCGTTTAATAATAAATCATTTCCATTCATAAATATCAAATTTACATAGGTCCCAAGTCATAATCATTTCATACAAGCTTACAAAAGATTTGAATGGAAATTGTTATTTGAGTGCGGGCCATGAATTCTTGTTGTCTTCCCGAGAATTACCTTCAAATACCTGAGGTAAAACATGTTAAAAGAAAAGGTCAGCGATAACGCCGAGTGAATTCATAGAGTTTAATAAAATCCATCAATATAATATATCAGTATAAAATTATTACTGAAAATCATTTTGTACAAATCATTTTAATAGGCCATAAAATAGCCAAAATCATTTTATACAAATCCTTATCGAAAATCATAATATAGGCATTTGCCTTAAAAATCATTATACGAGCCAATGTCGTAAAAACATCATACAATACGTCTTATGACGTTATATAAAGTTAAATAAAAACCGTTATATGAATATGGTTATGAAAACCAAAACACGAACATAATATTAATAGTATGACCCCGTATTGCTAGTCAGGCAATACATCGTAATTCGATGCGTATAGTAATATTTTGTTAACTGGATTATTATAAGCCGCATGACATTGTTACCTTACTAAACCAACAACGGGTAGCTAACCCGATACCAATTTTGCCCATCTAAAGTAGCGTGTCGTCACAAAGGTCACGCTATGGAAATCTTCTCATACATAAATTCGCTTACCAATCAATGTGGCACGACGGGGATCAACCGTCAAGGCGCGAACTGGGGTGATCGTCCCTAAATAGTACTATTAAATGCATAAGCGTCTACCAAATCCCGGTAGTTCACAATTCATGCTAATGGGACTTTTAGTGACATAACCTAACTTTAATAATCCATTTAATTTCATCTATCGGGTCCTTTAATCATTTATCGGGTCATACAATCGGGTCATTCAATCATTCGGGTCCAAAATCAATAAACAATCGGGACAAATGGTGTCCTATTTAATAAAAACTAACATGTTATCTCCCTCGCGGGTTTATAAAAAATTTATAAAAACATTTAAAAGAGTGCGAGGCTATGAACTCACGTTGATATGGGAAGGCGGGTTATCGGCAATTCGGACGTACGGTACGTGCTTCAATCACGGAAACCTATATAAATAATAATCGGTCTTAGACGTTTGTCCAATGACTTTATAAAAATATCAATTATGCATACATATGATGATTATATATATATGATGATCAAGTGGGTTTACATATCCTCATTTACTCATTTTTATGTTATGTGTCGATAACTTTTATACTAGTTTTCTCGTTTTACCTATTTACGTGTTTTAGGTCCAATAAGCCTACTATAAATTCTTTAACTTGTTTTAATCCATATTATACCTATATTATCAGTATATATACTTTCCATGTTGGGCCCAAATGGGTTAAGCCCAATAAGTTCTTTTTACAAGTTTTTATCTTATTTAGTCCAATTATTAGTCCAATATGCTTAATTAGCTCGTAAATGTCCGTATTTCTTATAGTTCGGGTTTTATCGGTTTTTACTTGTATTAGATACTTATATATCAGTATATGACTTTTATAAACTTTACATTAGACGGGTTTGGTCGTCTAAGTTTTATTTGGCGAAAAACGTTAATTTTACGGCGATAGCCGAAAAAGTCGTAAAAATCAAGTTTATAGTTTTTATTACTTATAAATATTATTTCACCACCATTTATATAATTTATCCATTTAATTAACCTTTTATATATTTATATAAATAAGTTTTATAAGTTAGTGGGTTTTTATTTTACATTTTATACATAAAAATGTGAGTGCTTATATAATAATAATAAACATTAATTCCAAAAATCTGATTTTTATCTTCATGTTCACCATTTTTACCATATCTAGAGTTCTATAATTAATTACAAGCTCATTTTTGGGTGACATGTTCTTCATATTATGTGCTACATTTAACTTAGTTATAGCTACTGCCCATTTTGAGTTTATCATGCCTTAACAGTCCCTACAAAACTGCTTATTCAGATTAGACCACCTAACTTGTTTTGATCATATCTCACTCATTATTTTGATTCCATTGCATGGCCAACTCTCACATGTGTACAAGACATATAGCTTACTGTAAATGGATTCTACTTCATCATTTTATCAGTCCATGACCTGTTTCTTTACTGTTTTATACAGCCATCACTTTTAAGCAAGATTTTAGCCTTGTTCTCTATAGATTTTCACCTTTTTAATCATGTTTATCAACACCAAATCCCCACATAATATTTTTAATCATCATTCATTATCATATACATATACATAAGTAAAAGAAATACAAGATTACATAATCAAAATAATAAGAGGATAGGAAGAACAATCTCTATACCACCATTAGTGATGAAAAGATGGGATTGATGATGAACAAGACTTGGTTTTGGGTAACCAATCTTATGAGATATCAACACCACTTCTAGGATCACCAAGTATTTGTAGATTCCTTGTGAAATCAGCCCTTGATCTTCATGAAAACTCCTTGAGAAATCAGCCCTTGGACATCACCAAATCACCTCCTTGGATGTTAGAATCACCTCCAATCTTCAAGGCTTCAAAGGAGCATCATCATGTGTATGAATAACACATGATTTTTTGGCTAAAATAGATCAAATAGGGGTGTTTGATGATGGTTTTGGGACGCATTTTAGAGAGAGGGAGGAGAGAAATGAGAGTGGTATTGCATGTGTGTTTTGTGAAAATAATGGTTTAGTGTTGGATGGTTTTGAGGTAACTTTAGCTTAGATGTTAGGCTAGTACATGTGTTGAAGCTTATTAGTTAAGCTTGGACACCTCATGGGGTGAGGTGGCTTAATGTTGGATGCCACACTTAGTGGGGTGGGCAAGTGTAAAACTTGTCCCATCCCACTAATTTACGGGTATTCCTTGATTCTAGTTTCCTCGATTTGCGTGCCCTCGGGTCGTTTTACGAAAAACGTTTTTATAAATTATGAATCAACGTCAAAAAACGAATCCAATAAAAATTGTCTCATCAAAAACGGAGTTCGAAAACGTAAATACGTAATCCTAGGGTTTCCGGTTTGGTCGTAAAGGACGTTAAAATAAAATCGTAAGTCCTAATCTCTTCTCGTAAATTTGTGAGTTTATGAACCAACACAAATTTAAAACTCCAAAATATATTCACGGATAAATTTATTTTCTGAAATGTCGGACTGTCACCAAAGACGGTGTATGTAAACGTAAGCACGTAACGTTGAATCCTCCGGTTTAGACGTAGTCGATGCTACTCCAAGACGTAAATCCAAATTTCTTCCCAAAAATAAGTGAGTTCATATTGTATCATTAAAATAATATTTTCAAATAATATTTGAGAATAAAATATCAACCATAAATTGACGGATTGTCACACAAAAGGAAAGCCCGGCCCAAACCATATAGTCCATAAAGAAGCGCGCATATGGGTGGACTATATATACTACCCTCCTAGCATGTTAGGAGGGTTGGTGATTCATTTTTTCTCTTAATCTAATATTCTACAAGTTAATCCTCTCTACTTTCTCTCACTACTTTCTCTCTCTAGAAATCCATCTCTTTTCATCTATCTTCTATCTCTAATCATCTAAATATATGGGACAACAATTGGTATCAATCGCCATGGGGTAGATACGTGATTGGTTTTGATTCTTCTTTAGTAATTCGTGTATTTTTCTTGATTTTTAAGCTCTAATCATCACGTTTTAGTGTTTTTGTGGAGTTAGTGAGTAGACAAATCATCTACATAGGCGTGGTAGTGATTTGGGTTACTTTGATCGGTTAAAAACACGAAATTTGGGGGTGTTTGGCTTGATTTTTGGAGTGAAATCACGTTTCCTATAAGTGTTCTTCCTTGTTCCTATTTTTTAGGAATTTTTGGTTCAAATTCGCATCATTTGTTCTAAATTCGCAACTTTGAGAGAAATTAGTGAGAGAAAGTAGAGAGGATTAACTTGTAGAATATTAGATTAAGAGAAAAAATGAATCACCAACCCTCCTAACATGCTAGAAGGGTAGTATATATAGTCCACCCACATGCGGGCTTCTTTATGGACTATATGGTTTGGGTCGGGCTTTCCTTTTGGGCTTTAGTTACTTATTAATGAACTTTATCCTAAAGTTAAGCCCGTATAACACGACTAATATACTACCTATTACAACGTTCTAAAATTCGATACATAATAAACATATGACCGAGCATTCTTGTTTGGCTCAATATTTTGAGGCTAACAGAGGAGGTATATGTGGCTCAACCTCCCGGCTTCATTGATTTTGAGAACCGGACCATGTTTACAAGCTTAAGAAAGCACTTTATGGTCACAAACAAGCACCCAAAGCTTGGTATGATAGACTTAAAGTGTTTCTTGTTAAACATGAGTATACCATGGGAATGGTAGACAATACACTCTTTACAAAGAAGAAAGGTCCTCACCTCATAATCGTACAAATATATGTTGATGACATTATATTTGGCTCGACTTGTCAAGAACTGTGTGATGACTTTGCCAAAATCATGCATGATGAGTTTGAAATGAGTATGATGGGAGAACTTTACTTCTTTTTAGGACTCCAAATTAAACAAATGGACAATGGTATTTTCTTTAGTCAATCTAAGTACGCTAAAGAAATGCTAAAGAAATTTGGATTAGAAGAATCTTGACCAATGAAGACCCCAATGGCCTCGGATACTAAACTCACCGTAGATGATGATTGTTAGTCGGTAGACAACACCAAATATAGAGGTATGATTAGTAGTTTGTTGTACCTAACGGTAAGTCGACCGGATATCATGTTTAGTGTTTGCCTTTGTGCTCGCTTCCAAGAGGCTCCCAAAACCTCTCACCTTGAAGCGGTTAAGCGTATCTTTCGATACATTAAAGGCACTATACATTTAGGATTATGGTATCTTAAGGGACCGGCGTAGAAACCATTGTCTACGCGGACTCGGATCATGTGGGAGACTATGTGGACCGGAAAAGCACTAGTGGAGTTTGTACCTTCATGGGTTGTTGTTTAACTTCTTGGTTCTCCAAGAAACAAACCGCTCTTGCAATATCCACCACGGAAGCCGAGTATGTGAGTGCCAGAAAAGCATGCCAACAAGCTCTATGGATGAAGCAAGCGCTTGTTGATTACGGGATTTCTCTTGATGATGTTCCCATTATGTGCGATAATAAAGGCGCTATAGACCTTAGCAAGAATCCCGTGCAACATTCGCGAACCAAACACATAGAAATTAGACACCATTTCCTTAGGGATAATGTTCAAAAGGGGAACATTTTAATTGAGAAGGTACCCTCCGAGGACAACTTAGCCGATATCTTCACTAAGCCACTTAAGAGGGAACCTTTTAATTACTTGCGTCTAGGTCTAGGATTAATGGAACATCTTCCTTAATTTCCTTTCTTTTTGTGTGTTTTCTTTTACCACTTTGAGTCATTGAGTCTTCCAAACTCTTTTTGAAATCTTCTCCTTTTCAAAATTCTCAAAGTCTATTTCGAAAATGGTTGAGAAATTCGTTTGACATTGTTAATTCAATCTAAAAACGGTTATTCATAGATTCTCGCTATTAATCTAGAGCTTACATAATTCGTATGTATGATTCTCTCAAACATAGCAAGAACAAGATAGAATCATGGAGGATCATTGTGTCATGACTTAAGGTCTTGTCTTACACACCTCCTACATCGATTTTTTAATCCATGTATTTTGGTCAAATCTCTATTTGGTAAGTTTGCATATGTTTTCTTTGTCTATCTTTGCTTTTAAGCATATCCCTATGATAAGTTAGACTAGAAAAATAAGATTTGTTGAAAAATCTTCCTCCAAACACCAAACACTGCCTATGCAGGCGGTTCCATATGTGAACCGCGGTACCTTATTGATAAGGTACCGCCAGCCTTAATAAGGAACCGCCTACAGTGCCTTCCTTTTTCGGGTTTTTGTCTAAAACTCCAGATTTGCTCCAACATTTTTGAGAATCTTTGTTTCAAACCCTTTGACTACCCCAAATATACCCTAAGCCTTCCCTATTTAAACCATAAGCATTTTTCATTACTTCACACCTCAAAATGTCTTACTCTCCCAATGAAAGCCTTTAATCTCCTCCATTTTCTCCAATTGCTTTCAATCTAAACCCACCCAAGAACACTCTTAATCACATCTCTCCTACCAAGAATGTTGATTGTGGAACATATTTTCTTCCACCACCACCCTTTAGTGTTCTTCCTCCTTCTCATGATAATGTCATGCATCATGGAACATATTGTCCATGTTGTCAATATCAACACCTTGCTATGGCACACATCTATGAGGAGTTGAGCTACATCAAGAGTCTCTTAATCAAGCCTCCTCTTCACTATGATTATGAGATCTCCAACAAGCCACCACCACCACCCTCCGCCATTACCTTGTCTTTCATATAAGCATTGATTGCTTATCCACAAGACACCAAATTCAAGCAAATCTTAGAATTCTAGAATAACTAGGATTAGATTATGCGTTTGGCTTGTTTCTTTTTCCATACATCTTTGTATGATGTTTTTTTTTGTAACCTATCTTGGATCTTTGTCTTTTTGTTTTCTTCTCTTTTATTTTTTTGTGACCTATTGCGATATATTGTTGGTTGTTTCTTTTGTTCAACTAATCCTTCTATGTAGCTTGTCACCATATCTCGATTCCTCGGTGCCCCAAGCTAGGGGGAGTAAGCACCAAGGGGGAGTCTTTGCAAAGTCCGTCTCTTCAACACCGACTTGTGCAACCTTTTTGCTTCGACAAAGGGGGAGAAATGAATAAACTCGTCTTCGAAAATCTTGTTTTTTGTGTGATTGAGTTTATGTATTGTCGGAATAAAAAAGAAGGAGATTGTTAATGCAATAATGCCTAAAAACGTTACTTGCATTTTTCGGTCTCGCTTTGTTTTGATTACGACAATATGTAAAAACAAGCATTTACGAAAACAACGAAAAACGAATTCTTGAGTTCAAGTATTTTTCATTTTACCCATTTTCACTTAAGGTACGGATAAACAAGTACTAACCTTAATCAAGTGATCAAGTGATTTAATCTTTTCTTAGAACTCACTTTTTATTAAGTGTGACAAGTTTTTATTAAACTTTTTTTATAAGAAAATATTTTATTAAATTAATTATTTGAAAATTTGAAAATGGCATATTCTTATTTGGTTAAGAATATTCTATCAGGATATTTTTTAAACCAGATATGACCTCCACCACTAAAGGACAAAAAGGGAGCGGAGTCTAGTCCAGCGGTACCTTAGCGCCTAGGCGGTTCCTTATCGATAAGGAACAGCGGGCTAAGATAAGGTACCGCAGGCAGATATAGCTGTTGGCCCCTTTGTCCTATAAATAGTGGACCATTCTCAGCTTTTCAACTCACCTCTTTTGCACATCTATTTCCAGATTCAAACACTCTTCTTTAATCACTCAAATCTTTGATCATTTGTTTGATTACTACTTGTTTAAGAAGTGAATCTTGTTCTTCCATCCCTTCCTCTCCAAGTGCAAAGAGAAGAACACTATCCTTGTGAAGTGTTGAGTCCACCACCAAAGATCCATTGAAGATCTAATTTTATACACTTGTAGTTGTGTCATAGTTGTGAAGATCCAAGTAGTTGTGTCTATTTGGAAGTTGTGTATGTACTAAGTATAGTTGTGTAGATTGGTCCTAGCTACGATTAGGGCTCGACTTTTAGCTTAAATTCGGAAATTGGTTAAGCGACGTGTACGGTTTTCTCCACCATAAGGAACTTGTTGTGTAGTGAACTCTCGAGTAAGGAGTACTCAAGGAGTGGAGTAGGAACGAGGAGTGAGCTTCGTTGCTGAACCACTATAAATCCTTGGTGTTCGGTTTGATCTTTCTTACCCTTAACTCTTTACATTCTTTATTCATTGTGCATATATTTTTGTTAGTATTAGTTTAGTTACACTATCATTGTTCATATTGTGCATAAGAAGATTTCACATATTTTCTCAAGCCTAAGTTTTTGAAAAAGGATTTTTTGAAAACCACATTTTAACAAGTAAATATAAGAAACTATTCAACCCCCCCCCCTTCTAGTTTCTACATATTCGATAAACATGATTTTATAACGGTTTTGAACATTTGACTTATTACCATGAATTTTATTACCCGCCCCATCATCCGCCATGGAGCTTTTATTATGACTTCGGTCTTGCCTTGTCTTTTATTTAACCTCTCCATGAAGTTTTTATTATGACGAAGACATATATCCTCACACAAAGGCGAATTTTGGATCTTTAAAGCTTCGAGTTTTAAGACATTCACTTTCAATTTTGCGTAGATTTTTCGGCCTTGTGAGCTTCAAATTTGCTTGATTTAGGTGTAGAGGTGCATAAAAATTATTATTGGGGAAGCTTTCGATTATTTGGTTTGCCAATACTTCAAAACCGTGACGCTGACGATTCTTAACTGTTTTTCCAATTTAATCACATGGAAACTACTAGAATTAGTTAAGAACCAACGATAGAGATTAAACCGCTAAGTCAATATTTATTAACAATTTAAATATATACAAGCGATGAGAGAAAAAGCAAACAATTAAAATACATGAGTTTTTGAAAGAATACGAATACTCTACGTTTAGCATAGTAACTTATAATGAACCCTATCATTTCTCATCCCCAATATAATGAGACTTAGCCTAATATAGTTAAGGAACGAAGCTAACTGCTCAACACGCACGATCGAGTCAAAAATTACTCTTATTATCACCAACAGAAAACCTACATTCGTGTCTTAAACACTTATGAAAAACGAGAATTTTTTTAAAATTTGGCCATTTTTAGCCTTATTTGCAACAAAAAGGTAACAAAAAGATGAATATTGGAATGCGTGATGACGTAAGAAAGGTGAAGTATCTATTCAACCCCAATACTAAAACTAAACATTATCCTCAATGTTTCGAGTCTAAGGGTGAAACACCATCATACTAGAGACGAAAAGTCGAATTCTTAAAACTCGAGCATGGAGAGGGTAAAACGAATAATCTAAATGCCATTTATGAATTATGCTAAAAGATAAACGTTAGAACATAAAAGGATATCATCGGATATCAGAATCTTCAAAGCAACGATCGAAACTCGAGTTATACGTGAAAAGACGAACATGAGAGGCTTCAATGATGACGATGATCCTAATAAATCACAATCATAAACAACCACGAAACAAAGGTTGGAAGAGCACAAGTCTCCTCACATTACACGACATTAGAAAGCAATAATATTTACAAGGATAAGCATGAGAATTCCCCCACGAGGCACCTCGTTATTGATAACCAAGTCAAGAGCTCGACTCGAATCCCCATAAATGTGATCATTTAGGGATTATCATGGTATGGTCATTTTTGGTGGGGCTTACATGATAAAGAAGGCCCAAAAAGAAAATGACATTAAGGACTAAGTCCTTTGATGATGCAATTACCGAGGTCAAAGATGGCATCCTCGTTTTCATCGGATAAACGAAACAACGCCACTCCAAACAATGTCCCAAAGGGACACAAGAAAATAGGTGAGAAGTAGAAGGGTGGGAAAAAAGGTGGGCTAACACATTGAGTTACTCGAGGTAGCCTCACACCTAGCAAATATATAAGTTTTCCATTTATTGAATCGGTGGAAGATCAAGATTTCCCTTTACAAGCAATTCTTGGATTGAATATCTAGTCCTCGGTGGAGAAATGTGAGGAAACATAAGGGGCTACCCCCACACTAAAACCACACACACCATCGTCAAAAGTAGTAGACGGGTGCTAGCACTCAAAAAACACGATGATGATGGAGTTTAAGTAGGAACATCATTCAAATTAAAATTAAGATCTTTTCCTTTTTCATTATTTTTAAACTCTTTATGAAAACCCGATTTAATTATGTCCAATATATTTGGCGTTTCTAACTCAATATTAGGCATACTAAAAATTCTCACATTTAAGTCGTGAGTGGGAGGGGGATTAGCAAAGATGCTTTCGAAACAAGGGTCGATAAAAAAACATCCCCCTCAGGGTCAACACAAGCGTCATCATTATCAATCATAAATTTCATCGATTTCATCATCAAATATAGGTTTATCGAACCAAAGTTCTTCATAACCTTCATTGCATATTTTGGAAACTCCCTCGAAAAGATCATGATCAAGAATACAACCATCATTCTTTTGTGGGGATTGTTTATGATTTAAATCCTCAAGAATGTGGCAATCATCATTCTCAAATGAGGAGTGTTGATAAGGTAACTCCTCGAGAATAGGATTTGAGTCTATAACAAGAAAGTTATCGGCCTCCTTAAAAAATTCTTCATCATCACATGAGTGAAACGAAGGGATCGATAAATTGGTCATTAACGTTCTCGAACCCTTCATCAAAAATGGGATTAAGATGAAAAATAGGTTCATAAATGGAGTTCGAGAACGTTGTGAAAGTGTCGTCATCCTCGTAATCAAAAGAAATTTCTTACATGGAATCATCATTTTCATATGAAGATTTATCAAAGGGTAAATCCTCGAAAATGGATGATAGATTATGAAGTGAATGCTCGATCTCGACAAAATCACCATCGTCATCAATGAAAGAATTGACGTGAGCACCCTCTTGAGAAGATTTATCAAGAGTAACAACCATGGTATTACAAGTCAAGGGACTATGCTTAGGTGACCTTTCAATGATGGGCGAATTTGCCTCGATATTGGGCTAGGAGCAAAAGTCACTTCAATTGAATTAGAAGTTGACACCTTAAAAGTCATGGTCCTTTGAAGGTGGTGATAACGAGTCCATATTGGTCATTGTCGTAATGGATCTAACGTTTTCCTCCGGAATTGGTTGTTCATTTAATTCTTCGAATAAATCACAAAATGATTTGTGCGTACATTTTCTTAAACCTTTTTCAAGTAAGTAAACGTATTCTTTATCATTAAAATATTCATCTAGAAAATCGTTCAATTTAATCCTTTCAAAACATTCATCAAGCCTTTTGTTTTCCGCTAAAGATAAAGTGTTTTTCAAAGTCTTAGCTGTGAAACTTTGGTTTTACTTTGATCAATTTGATTTTGAGATTCATTCACAAAAAATTCCATCTTATCCTCCCCATATTTCATAGTCATATTCCCACCGTGAACGTCGATTATGGTATGAGCCGTCGATAAAAAAGGTCTTCCTAAAATAATGGGACATATAGGGTCACACTCATAATCGGAAATGACTAAGTCCGCTGGAAAAGTGAAATTTCAGATCTTAACATAAACATCCTCGGCTATACTAATAGGTGTAAGTGGAGTACAATTAGCTATCTCGATTGTCATGTTAGTGGGGGATAAGATTAGGCAATTTCATCAATTTCCAAAGATAATGAGTCATGAGATTGATTCTAGCACCTGAATCGGCAAGGGCTAAACATCCCTCAATCTCGGAAAAATCACAAGGAAGTAGAAATTGGCCCGGATATTCTTCCTTTCTCGTCATATGTGTTTTAGGTTTTCGTAGAAGAATCGAAGAACAAACTTCTTCAAGGTTAACTTTAGTTAGGTTAATGAAACTCTCTTTTTGAACAGTGGATGGAATTTGAGGTACACGAGGATGTGCGCCATCAAGGTTAGGGGTAATCACACGACCTTTTCCATGAGATGATATATTGTCTTTGACGTGTTCCTTATGGTTAGTCATGGTGTTGGTTGGTAAAGCACTTGAAGACGAACTCGACGGTTTGTTCATTATAGTCGCAAACGTGTTCTTAATTTCACTTTGACTTAGCTCAATTTTATTATTTTTCCCTTTCAAAGTGTTGGAAAAATCGTTTTTTTTTTGTAACCGTGATTTCTGACTCATTGGCCGACTAATCCATGGGGTTTGAGTCCACCGCCATACAGACTCAAACCAGGTAAAGCCCTCCCTTTTCAGGAGGTTGGCATGGCCACTTCAAAGTTGTTTGCACCTAGTAGGAATTGAACTTGAGACTTCACATACTTTGGAGTGATAGCCACAAATCTTTTTGCCACTAGGCCACCTTTGAGTGAACGGAAAAATCTTTTTTCATTTCACCAATTTGGTTTTCTAATCTCTTCATGTTAGCATCATTTGATTTAACGTAATTTTAAAAATCATTTGACAGATTTGGATTTTGATTAAAACCTTGGTTTTGATTCCCGCTTGAATAATTGCCTTGATTATTTGTTGCTTTAAAAATTTGAATTTTTGACCATGATTAATATTCTGGTTTTGATTGTTGTTATTAAAACCTGGATTTTACCAATTCAAATTTTGAACTTGACTATGTCCTCCTTGATTTCCTTGATTATTTCTTTTAAAACTGTTATGATTTTGAAAATTGTTGCCTTGCTTACTATAATTCGTTTGTTGTGATGAACCGGCGTTATTTTGATTAAAATTGTTGTTTCCATTCATCGCATTAACGCTCGACGTTTGGCGATCTGTAGCCGCACACTCGTAATAATTATGAGGTCCACCACAAAACGTACACGAAACCTCAACCGCTTTAACCATAGCGGGAGCGTCTTTCTTTTGCATTTCGATCAAGAACGACGTAAAAACATTCGTAACTTTGTCGACTTTTGCGTCAACTCTTTCAATATCGCGATTATCATGGCTAACATTGGTGACATTGGCAACACTCGGTGTGCTACGGAGTTGAAAAACCTTAGATCTATTATCAATAATCATTAACGCGTCTTTCGGAGTTTTACTTAAAAAGTTACCGCCCGCGGCGGAATTTAACGAATCTTGCTCGTTAAGATCAAGACCGTTATAAAACGTATTGATTTGGTGCAACTCGTAAAATCCGTGATGAGGAAATTACCTAAGCAATTTCTTAAAACGATCTCTAAACGATTCATTCAATTTTTGTTCAAATCTCGTAATCTCGTTTTTAAAACATGGTCTTCGACGGTGGAAAAAATGATTAACGAATTTGGAAACGAGATCGTCCAACGTAACTATGGAGTTAGGTGGTTCTTTCTCGTACCAATCCTTGGCGAGCCATCGAGCGAGTAAGGAAAAAGCTTAAGCTTGATGACATCGGTGTCAACGTTCTTAAACTCTCCCGTAGCTAAAAGACGATTAAAATTCCGAATGTGATCATGAGGATTATCCGCCACACGACCCTTAAAATTTCTCTCTTGTATCAACGATAACATTCGCGATTTGATTTCAAAATTCCCCGTTTCGATTGCGGGAATTACGATCGCGTCTCCATAACCCTCGGTGGGGTGCTTGGAGCAACTCCATCATCGTAAGATTCTCGGCCATCCCGTCTACGATTTCAACAACGATATTAGCAACATGAGTTTCTAAATTTTGTATTTGTTGTCGATTCCTTCGATTTCGATTACGTCGATTCGACACGTTGTAAGAATTTAGATAATTCGACTATCGACTGTGCAACCACTAAACGTAGAAAATGGGGGAAGCAAATAAGATTCTCATTGGGGTTTTTGAATTTTTCTATTTTTTTTATTTTTGATTGTTTTTAATTTTATTTATTTTTATTTTTGGTGTATTACGTAGATAATTAAATCCACAAAATATATTCAATAATCAAAGGTCTCGATTAGAGATTCTAAAGAGAATGAAAGTAATCACGTGAAGTGAAAACATTCGTTCGAATTTGAAACGTTGGTGGAACACCAAAACGTTTCGATGGTTCAATAATATAAGCTCAAACAAATAGATAAATAATACTTGATTTGGCAAACCCTTAATTAATCGTCACTTTCTTAATATGCACAAGCGAGCGGAGAAACGAGGCGGCGCGAAGCACTTAAGAGCCTTTTTCTTTAGGTCGTGAAATACAACCGCCTTATACCCACCTTACATCCAAGAGGTGTCTTACAAATGATATGAAAATCTACAAGTCGAACGTAAAGACATAATCTAACAAATATAAATCCAAACATAACAAAGTGCAACAAGTTCAACTAAATGCAAGGAAATAACTAAACACTGCGCCTTCTAGGGTCTCTCTAACCACTTCTATTCTCATGCAAAGCCTTAATCTCACTTGAAAATGATGCTAAAATACGTCAACATAAAGTTTGTGAGAGTCATAGGTTTACGACACAAAACAGTTCCAAAAGTTGTACTTCACATCAAATCAAATCATTTATTTTTATAGACAACAAGAACTACAACATCAAACATGCAAGCACATTATATCATATACTATCAAATCATATCAACTATCATGCCCATTTCTGTTTAACCTTAGAACACATAGCGAGGGTTACCACATAGACTTAACTCAAGAACACATAACATGGGTGACCACATAGACTTCACTCAAGAACACATAGCATGGGTGACCACATAGACTTCACTCAAGAACACATAGCATGGGTGACCACATAGTTCTAACATCCCATAGAAAACAAGACATGTGTTAATGCAAAGCAATGCCTAAAAACGTTGTTAGTACTAACTAATCTTTCTTAGTTTGGATCACGACAAATTACAAAGACATTTAGCATAAAATATAATCGTAAAAACGAATTATCTAACAAACACTATCATCAAGGTAATAATCATTACACTAACATATCTTAATCATGTTTAGTGATCATAAAAGTGATTAGCCTTAAAACTCACTTTTGTCAAATGTGACAAAAGATTTTTAATAAACTTTATTTTTAAGAAAATGTTTTATTAAAATAAAAATGTAAATTTGAATATGGCATATTCCAAATACCATACGAATATCCTTTGAAGGTTTAAACAACCTCAGATATTTCAAATCCGCTCTAAACGACAAAAAGGAGCTGAGTCTACCTCCGCGGCTCCTTAAGTGCCTACGCGGTTACGCGGTTCTCTATCGATAAGGAACCGTCTAGGGAGATAAGGAACCGCGCTCAGCTAGCCGTTGGTTTTTGTCTCCAATAAATAGTGGATCAAATCTTCATTTTCTATAACCCTTTTTGGACATCTCTTTCAGCCTTCTTTCTCCTTTCTACTCCTAATCATTTGTAAATGATCACTTAATGTGTTAAGTATGTTTACTTATGATTATCCTCTTGATCTCCTTCTTTACCTTATCCAAAGAGAAGATCACTCACACACTTGTGATGTGATTAAAGATGAATCTTTGATGAAGATCATCCTCTCCTAAAGATCTAGTCATGTTCATCATTTGTTTATTTGTGTCTTGTGTAGATACAATGTATTTGTGAATACTTGGAGTAGTTGTGTTCATCCAAGCTATTTGTGAATAATTGGATTAGTGTTGCGTAAATCCTTTGCATATGTGTGTGCTTGGATTTGTGTTGTGTAGATCCAAGTTTCATGTGTGTAATTGGATATGTTTAGTTGATATGTAATAAGTTGTGTAAGTTCTCACTAAACTATAAAGTGATGTGGTTGTGTCTTGTGAGTTCTTACTAAACTATAAAGTGATCTCTATTTGTGTTGTGTGAAGTTCTCACTTAGCTTCAAAGTGAAGAGTCGTGAAGATTGGTTCTCGCTTTGGATTAGAACTCGACATCTAGCCTTGTGTCGGAAAATGGTGAAGTAGGCAACATTTTGAAGATTGGTTCTATCTTTTGATTAGAACTCGACATCTATCCTTGTGTCATAAATGCTGAAGTGGGCGACGTTGTGTAGATTTGTCCGAGCTAAGATTAGGTCTCGACATTTAGCTTTGTGTCAGAAAATAATGTAAGCGATAGTGTATGGTTTTCTCCGCCAAGAAGGGAGCTTGTGGATATAGTGGAAAATCTCGAGTAGGTGTACTCGAGGAGTGGAGTAGGAACGAGGATAGAGCTTTGTTGCTGAACCACTATAAATCTTGGTGTCTTCCTACTAGGTTGTTTCTTTCCTTAGTCTTTACTTAACTTCATCATAATTACACTTACTATTTGTCATTGTTAATGCATTAGAATTGACTAATCATTATGCAACTAGCTTTAAAGTAAAAGATGGGTTTGGCACTCACCTAATTGAAAGGAATTTTAATTAGGAGATAAACCGAAGAGAAACTATTCAACCCCCTCCCCCCCCCCCCCCTCCTTCTTCTCCTTTAGGATAGGGTCGTCGTTGGTCCTTTTTTGCACTAAAAAACTAGTCAGAGCAACTAACTGTCTACGTACGAAATTTACGGAACAGGAATCAGAAACCAGGCGGGATAAAAGAAGAGCGAGGTAGCGGACCTTTTATTTCCTTTTTCCACGTAAGAATTCGTCATCCGATTGAATCTGCTTGTTCCTGGATGCTCCATAGGAATCCATCGCTATTCCTTTCCTCCACCGAGAAAGGTTCACACACTTTCTATTTTACTTAGCCTACTTCTTTATCATTAGACCAATTAGGCAGGGGAAGACTCTGTGTACTAACTTTCTCTTCTTTCTTCTTCTTTGAAATCCCTTGCCACTTCCCTTCTTTGCTAGCACGACCACCACATTCCCTTAAAACCTGGTAGTGAGCCTGTGAGTGTAAGGCCCTACAGATACCCCCACATCCAAAAGGCTGAAGAAGCAGGTGACCTCTAATCCACCTGAGGGTGGTAGCAAGGCTACCTCTGAGGGCGATTGGATTAAGGAATGATGTTTAATTTCATTCAGGATCGACATGCCCCAGGTTTGAAGAATTCGATGACTGGCCTTCGCTGCAAAAGATCCCGGAATTGGTCGATTTGGAATCGGCTGGATTGGAGGAATCCGGAGCCATTATTTTCGGTTTGTAGAACCGAAAAGAGTAAATAAGAGCTTTAAAACGTTGTTTAAAGAGGCCCCATGTGGGGTACCATTCAGAGGTTGTCAAAAGACAGAATGTCTGAGGACAATCCTTGCTTTCTCTACGACATTCTATTCTAAAATGATGATTTAGAAGGCATGACGGGTTCTCGTACCCTTCTCTTCTGTTTGAGAGTTTCCGCTATGAAAGGACACTTCTCAGATCAGGTGAGGCCTCTCCAGCGGAGCTGGGCGCCGGGGCCCTGGATGCACTAGTGCAGCAGGCTCGAAGACCCCCTGGTTCTGGAAGGCACATGAGTCCGAACGCTATGTTGAATGTGCGACCGACACTAGGTAGGTACCTGTGCAGGTGAGGCGTCGGTCGGTCCTAGAAACGGCGGCAGCGTTTTCTTTCAAATGACAACTGCCTCTTCCTGCTGCGAGGGTCTTGCACGAAACCAAACCCCCCCCCCCCCCCCCCCCCTTTTTAGTTTCTACAATTGGTATCAGAGAAATGGTCACAAGATCTTTGAAGTATATTGTACTTTAAAACTTGGATCGATCCATTGTCTCCTCAAATTAGAAGGTTAAGTTGTACTAAAGTTTTTCTTTGGTCAAATTTTTTTTTATTGAAAATAGGCCTTTTAATTGGTAATATAGCATCTCATTTAGATTAGTAGTAGTTATGCATTTTAGATTTATTCTGGAAATGTATCTACTAGTTTGCATCTTATTATGTGTAGGTACTCATGAAGATCAATCACTCTATTGATTGTGGATTGAGTTACTTACACTTGTAGAAGACTCATCTTCTTTGATTTCCAACATCATTGACTGATGATATCAAGATGGATGGGAGTCATACTAGTCCTTGAAGACATAGTAGTCACTTTAGTCATGGTTGGGCTTTGCATTAATTCCTTGATTAGCTTGGAATGCACTATGTGGCCAAGGTACGTTTTCATTCTTCCGCACGCCCTCTTGATCACTCTTTTGATCATTAATTGACCATTTCCATTTCCATGGTTTGCACCTTTACGGTTAGTAGGCCCTATATCATGTGTAACTTGTGCAATTGAGCTTATCTCTAGGATGATTGATGAATCCCTTGAGACGCCAAACTACTTCACTAGTTGTAGTTGGACTTTACACATTTGGAATTGAAATATTCCAAGGATATTGTTATTGTAAATCCTAGCAATAATAATTGTCTGATCAAGTGGAGAGAAAGTGAATTTATACTTTGCTCACATTTGTAAGTAGAGTAAGACTACTCTTGAAAACGATCTTATTCTATGCATAAAAAATGCTTGGTATAATTCATTACCAAAGCTGTTTAGACTTTCGCCGGAAAGGCACGTCTTAAACCACTATATATGACACAAGATCTTCGTCTCCTCGATTTGAAGATTTTCATTTGTCTCTTGAGCATTGTTCTTGGTCCTGATTCACTCCTCTTTGACTTGTCTCCTCTCTGCTTCTTTGCTACGAGTAGTCGTTTGTCCGTTTCGGTCTTTTCCTATCTCGATTCAACTCGTAATCCTTCTAAGGCATTATTACCTAGTGTTGTGGTGGTCCAATGATTTCCTAAAGGATTAGGACATATTTTAGGTATTTTAGAAGAATTTAGTTTTGAAAAATTCTTTGATTTTCATTGATAAAAATTCGCCACTCTAGGCGTTTCTTTATCTGTCGCGACTCAGATGCGAGGTTCCATATCGATAAGGAACCGCGGCCAGTGTTTGCGACAAAAGTGACAGACTTTTTATAAAAATCATTTTTCAAACAAACCTTCTCTTTCTTCTCCAACATAGCGACGGGTTTCAGTTTTTCTACCATTGTTGAACCTTCAAAACCTTCAATTACTCAAGATTAATTGATTCCAATTTGTGGGGTTCACTCATCCTTCATTCAAGATCAATTAATTGTAAGTTATTTCTTTCAGTTTCATCTAATTTGTTCTAGGGTTCATACATTCATAATTAGGGATTTTTAAAATTGATATTGAATTAGAACCTTACTAGGAATGTGAGTTGACATAGTGATTATACTATGATTCCTTAGGTTCTTATTCATTGAGATTTTACTAAAACCCACTTGTAGAACAATCCGAATTTTGGCTAAATAATTTTGGTTAAGTGATGGAATTGATATGAACCCATGAACAAGTTGGTAATGGCATTGTTAAATGCTTACCTAAAAACCATGTTTTGAAAAACCAATGTTCAAGTTCATTGTTGATTTTACATGATTAATATGTTATTGTCAATGATGAACTAGGAACATTGTGATCATGGGAATGATAAGGATTAATCCTTTGTTTGTCAAGATATTGATGAAACACATTCTCATCTTTTTGATTTTTTGGTTTATATGTAACAAATGAGTAATTGGGGAAACATTTTTGTGCTTATTTAGGTACTATCATGTCTTCGAGATATCAGATTGACCACCAACGTACTAGAGAATACATGCCTAATCTTTCTGAAGGTTTATTAGTATCATAACAATTATATAAAACCCTAAATGAGATCAAAGAACATATAGCCGAAGTGATTTAACAAGATCATAATTAATAACACAATTATAATTAATCGAATTAAGGTTACATACCTTTACGCTAAAGCAATTCCACAAGACGAAGAACAAATCATCGATTCGGGTTTAAACCGTATATACCAAGATATAGTCTAAAGTAAGACTATGTTACGTTCTTGTACACACGTAATACAACGAACTAACCGTGATTCTACCTAATAACCCTAGAGAGGGGCTAGGACTAGATTAAGTATACAATCGATCAACCAAGAAAACCAACCAAACACCCCTTTGTGGTGTGTCTGGCGATCGACCCAAAAGAGAAAGAAGGGAGAAGATTTATTGTTGTGTGATTATGAGGGGTTAGGAGGTGTATTTATAGGTCTCAATCCTTGTAGCCCAAGATAATTAAAAGGCAAAAAATTCCCCCCCCCCCCTGGAGCCCATAACCGACCGACTAATACCCCTTAGGGGTGTTCCGGAAACTTCCAAACTTCTTTCCTTTTGTTTATGTATACTATTTATTTATTTAACATTAGCTATAACTTAACTATTAATTATTTAACGATCGTTAAATTTATATAGTTACTTGCTCGGTTAAAGTAATAAATACATAAATATATTTATTAAATAAATTAATAAAAACAATAAATGTAATTATTAATTATATTAACTCTTTACGTATTGTGTGCAATCCCGTAATCTCGAGTTCGGTCCTATCACACGACTCTTAAATATAAGTCCATAAACTTACAGCTCCCACTTGGACATATTTCGAATATCGTGATCACATTGACTAGTGTCTAGTTACACTAGCAATGTCTCTAGTACAACTCGAGTAAGGTCTCCTGGACAAAACCATTTAACGATTTTGCATCGTTATTATTATCCTTTTATTTCTAATACAACGTTAATAAGGATATGGATCTCATTCATTCTTTTTATTAACCATTCTGTTTCTCGTTCACAGATTTAACAAGATTACCAAAACAAATTTGGGTGTGGCCACACAAACATCTTACTTATCCCATGAACGGCCGAGCCGTATTAAACTCCAAAACAAAATTGGAAGAAATAAATTCCATATTGACTACGAGCAAAACATATGAATTTTGCAACACTTCCAAAAATAATCCTTATAGCTACCAGTTACGTTTAGCGTTATATTATTCCACAGAGATGCACTAGAATCATAACAGTTTCCTGGTATCTCAAGTCTAAGGATAACTATATATGTTTTACTTAATAACAAAGATCCATAAAGTAATAAAATATAGTTGGGATAAGTCCTATATTCGATTCATCGAATATAATCCAAAATCGATCAATATACTTTCAAGTATACTCTATCACTTTATTGATTTGTCTTAGTTTAATAATATTCTCATATTATTAATCGACAACGGACATTTAGCATAACTTTTATTCATGGATTAAAACATGTAAAATAGGATACACTTATTAATTAATAAAAATAAACGAAACCCAATCTTTATTTCATTATATAATAATGTCATAACATCCTTTATCAAAATACTAATCACAGATTTATTGCATGAGTTCGCTAGCTAGTTGCAGCCCAATCGCCATGGCATGCTTAACTTCCTTTGGTCTAGGCAATGCCTTAGTCAATGGATCTGCTACGTTATCATCTGTGTGAACTTTTATCAATTTGATTTCCTGAGCTTCAACTTGTTCTCGGACGTACGCATAAACTGTCTGGCGCCTTTCATGACTCCAGGGTCATTGGCAAATATTATTGCGGCAGAATTGTCACAATACATATCAATAGGTTCTTTAATTGAAGGCATCACTCCAAGATCTTCAATAAACTTGCTAATCCAAACAGCTTCCATTGCAGCTTCTAAAGCAGCCATGTACTCAGATTAGGTAGCGCATTGCAATTGTTGTCTGTTTCTTGCTCTTCCAGTCAACTGCTCCTCCATTGATAACAAAAATGTAACCCGCCAGAGACTTTGTATCGTCTTTATCACATTGCCAGGACGCATCACAAAAACCTGTAACATTCAGTTTTGTGTCTGGTTTTCCACTATATACAAGAAAAAATATCTTTCGTACTCCTCAAATACTTTAGAATATGTTTAGCAGCAGTCCAGTGGAGCTTCCCTGAATTCTGTTGGTATCTACTGATCAAGTTCTGAGCAAACGCCACATCAGGCCTTGTGCATCTACCAACATACATTATAGATCCTACAGCTGAAGCATAAGGCACCTTTTGCATGTATGCCTCCTCTTTAGGAGTTGATGCATCCATATCATGACTTATATTATGCTTAACGTCCATAGGTTAAAAACCTTTCTTGGAATTATGCATATTATACTTCTTCAAAATATTATCTATAGATCTTAATCCCCATAATGTATGCAGCTTCTACTAAATCCTTCATAGAAATTTTTTTACCAAGATAACCCTTAACAACTTTAAGTCTTAGAATGTTACTTCCCATGATTAATATGTCATCAACATATAGGAATATGAATACTACATCACTCCCACTAGCTTTGTGATATACACATGGCTCATCACTATTCTGAACAAATCCAAACTTTTTGATTTCTTCATCAAATCTTTTATTCCATTGACGTGATGCTTTCTGTTAGGACCATTGTAATAGTTATATGTAATAGGTAGACTAGGAGGTATGTAGTTCCTCCTGGTCCTAGTCGTAGTAGGAGCAAGTCCTGCTCCTGGTCCTAGTCAAAGTCAAACATTGTTATTTACTTAATATTCTGTTAGGATATGCATGAGTTATATTAGGAGAAGGTATGCATATCAGTTTTACACGTTTTCTTGTAAGCTGTATTAGGGTTTCCTTGTAGTATAAAAGGAACCTTAGGCAGAAGGGGTAGACACATCTTCACAAAACGTAGTTCTAGTCTTTATTAATATTAGAAATCCTTAGAAAGGATCAAGTCTTCATAGTTATTCTGTTTCTCTTGTTTATATTTATATTCTACATTCATATTGTGTATAGAGTCTCTTTGTGATTTGACTTGTGATTACAGAAGTCATTCACCGGTCCTGACAGGCTGCAAGATCTATATCTAATAGACCCAACAAGTGGTATCAGAGCCTGGGAGGGTCTCTATACAACAAGAATCAAGTTCTCTTATTACTAACAATTTGTTTATCATGTCTGCCTCAACTTCTACTCAAACAGGAGAAGAAGGCACTCCTAAAATTGTGCAACCTCAGCAGATCCTGGCTACGGTTTCCAACACAAATGGAAAATTCCCTCTTCTGAAGAAAGGTGAATATGATAACTGGGCAATGAAGATGGAATGGTGGATCACTAACACTGATCAAGATCTTTGGAAGATCATTCTAAATGGAAACAGCAGAAAGCTTACTGGACGAGACAAGAACGGTAATATTACTCTTCTTGACCCTAAAACTCATGAGGAAATCATCGCTATTCAGAAGGAGGTAAAAGCAAAAACAATTTTGCTTCAATCTCTTCCTGAAGATCACATGGGTGACTTCTACCATTTGGATGATGCCAGAGAAATCTGGAATGGCATAAAAGCAAGGTTTGGCGGGAATGAGGAGTCAAAGAAAATGCGAAGGTCCATGCTGAGAGATGAATTCACAGAGTTCAAAATCTCAGAAACTGAAGGCCTGAATCAAGGGTATGATAGGTTCTAGAAGATATTGAGCCAGTTGAATCAACTTCGGTCCAAGCCTGATGATGGTGATGTTAATGCAAGGTTTCTTAAAGCCCTACCCTACTCTTGGAACCAGGTGGTAATCTCTCTTAAAGCCAAAGGTGGGCTTGATTATCTCAGTTTTGATGATTTGTTTCATAGGCTCAGAACATTCGAACCTCATGTGAGAGGATATACGAGTGACTCTTTTCCCACTCCTGTTAATTCAGCCTTTGTGAGCTCTATGGCATCTAGTCCCATGTCATATGCAAGTAGCCAGAGCAATAATGTGTCTCCCTAGCATACTATCCAGCATACTATTCAGCATACTGGTCCCATGTCATATGCATCTAGTCCCATGTCTTCTGCTTCTGATCCTCCTGCCAAGTCTGGTAGTATGGTAGAAGCTATTCTTCATTCTTTTGTTGCTGATGTTACTGCTGAACAACAACTTGCGTTTGATGACTTCAAACAGATCGATAAGCTGGATCTGGATGAGATAGATCTTAAATGGCAGATGGCCATGCTTACTCTGAGGGTTCACAAGTTTGAGAAGAAAGCAGGAAGGAAGTTTAATTACAACCCTCGGGAGCCAGCAAGATTCGATAGAAGCAAGGTACGGTGCTATAACTGCCAGCAACAGGGTCACTTTGCTAGAGAGTGCCCTAGCAAGAATGATCAAGAGAAGAGCAGGTACTCCGCTTTCAAAGTTTAGGAGGTTAAAGATGACAAGAAAGCATTGGTATCTGTTGACTCCATGGTCAACTGGAATGATCATCAGGCTTCTACTCTGGAATCAGCAGAATCAACGACTGATGTGTTGGCAATGATTGCTGGGAATCTCTCTGATGCAGAAGAAGCAGAAGAGTTTGCTCTTATGGGCATCTCACCTCAGGTACAACATTGTCCTCTTGGTTGTCATGATAAATACACAGAACTGTTGTCTCAATTTAATGAAGTAAATGAACAAAATGATAAGTATTACTTAGAGGTACAAGCCTATAAAGCTTCATTAAACACATTGGAACAACAACAGAAGTGGTTACAAGATACACAACGTGCATATGAGGATAAAATCAGGATACTAAGCATTGATTTAGAAAACACTACAAATATGCTTAAATATACAGAAACTGAAAGAGATGCCAGTATCAAAGAAAAAGAGGAGATGCAAGCTAAATTAGATGCTACAATGTTAAGATTTGACAAATGTCAAAAGGCACCTAAAAATCTTTCAAAATTAATTGACAGTAGCATGTCAGGCAGAACTAAAAGAGGCTTAGGATTTGAAAAATATATTGATTCTGAAGATGTATTTGATTTATCTTTCTCAAGCGTCTTTGATGCCGACAAAGAGGATGAGGGCAAACCTAGTTACAATAGGTTTAAACCAGCAGCAGAAATGCATGTTGTTCCTCCTCCTCTTACTGGAACTTTCATGCCCACCTCATGGCATAATGACTCGGATGGATCACAGATGCTTGAGTCCCCAACCAGTTCTACTAATACTAACGACTTTGTCTCATGTACTTTCAGTGACAAAGCCGGTGACTCTGCATCTACTGGTTCAAGTGAAGAGTCAAGACCTACGAGTTCCAAGTCGAATGAACATGCTGCTACTGGTGCTAGGAAGTGTGAAGAGAAAGTCGCTGTCAAGTCAAGTGTGTCTGGTCCTTGTTTATTGAGTCCTAGGAAGAATGTTTTTTCTAGAACTGTGTGTAATAAAGTAGGCAGTATGAAACAGTCTCATTCTAATAAAAGGTCTTTCAAAACATGTTTTGTTTGTGGCAGTCCCTTTCATTTAATTAAAGATTGTGATTATTATGACACACATGCATCTGTTAATCATGCTTTACTTGCTCCTGGATCACCAGGAGCTGCTCCATATGCTTCTAGAAGACTTAATCCTAGTGCTCCAATGTTTCATACATCTAGAGTATCCTCTCCTTTCATGTCTGATTATTGGAGAGAAAATGGATTCCAGACAACTAGTAATTATTTTCCAAATTATAATCCAAACTATGCGCATCATTTTGACCACACGTATTTTGGTTTGGGAAATTTGGGAACTGCTGTTAAGCCCTCAGCAGGTTGTTCCTGGTCAAATAATAATACCCTTATGATGAATAGGCAACCAAGGAACAATGGTGGATCTCATCAATCTTCTTGGCATTCTTCTAATGATCCACAAGGCAGGCTCAAATCTGAAAAGGTTTGGGTCCCCTTAAGACACTAACTTTTGCATTGTGATTATCTTGTTGTTGTAGGTTACTCCATACCAGGATCCTAGTCTAGGCATTGTTGATAGTGGCTGCTCCAGGAGCATGACTGGCAATAAAGGCCTTCTCTCTAACTTTGTACCATTTTATGGGGGCAAGGTCTACTTTGGTGGAGGTGAAGGCAGAATCACTGGCAAGGGAACGATAAAGACTCCAAATCTCAATTTTGAGCAGGTCTACTATGTGGAAGCACTTCAACACTTCAACTTGATATCGGTCTCTCAGATTTGTGACAAGAAGCAGTTTGTACTCTTCACCGATACTGATGCACTTGTGCTCTCCAAAGATTTTAAGCTTCCGGATGACTCACAAGTTTTACTCAGAATCCCTAGAAGACACAATCTCTATAGCATCAAGTTGAATGAAGTCAACCCTACTGGTCAACTAGCATGTCTGGTTGCAAAAGCCTCGGAAGATGAAGCCACAAAATGGCACCGAAGGATGGGACATGTGAACTTCAAGACCATTCACAAACTTGCCAATTTGAATCTGGTCTCTGGTTTACCTCCCAAGACGTTTAGAAATGACATAAATTGTGTTGCTTGCAGCAAAGGCAAACAACACAAAGCATCCTTCAAGGCCATTACTGCTTTAAGTCTCATTACTGAACCATTGCAGCTTCTACACATGGACTTATTTGGTCCTACTTCCATCAGAAGCATAGACCACAAGCAATTCTGTTTGGTGGTAACTGATGGTTATAGCAGGTTTGCGTGGGTGTTTTTCATGGCTACCAAAAGTGAGACCTACTCAATTCTACGAGATTTTCTTACCTTGATAGAGAATCAGTTGTCCAAGAAAATTAAAGGTATTCGATGCGACAATGGAACCGAGTTTAAAAATAGAGACCTCATCGCACTTTGCAATGCTAAGGGCATTAAAAGAGATTATAGTGCTGCTAGGACTCCTCAACAGAATGGTGTGGCAGAAAGAAAGAACCGGACACTAATAGAAGCAGCCAGAACTATGCTTGCCGATTCCAAGCTTCCGACCATGTTCTGGACAGAAGCTGTTAATACGGCTAGTTATGTTTTGAACAGGGTGTCTATTACCAATCCACACAAGAAAACACCTTATGAGCTGCTCACGGGCAAAGTTCCAAATATTGCTCATTTGAAGCCTTTTGGGTGTCCAGTCACCATTCTGAATACTAGTGACTATTTGGGGAAGTTTGATGGCAAGGCTGATGAAGGATATATTGTGGGATATTCAGCTCATTCTCGGGCGTATCGTGTCTACAATCTTCAAGCCAAACGGATAGTTGAAACTATTAATCTCAGGTATTTTGAGGAGAAGACAAACATTCAAGGAACAGGTCCAGAATGGTATTTTGATCTTGATTATCTTAGTGATTCGTTAGGATATTTTCGTTTCAAAACTAACCATGATGCAGGACCACAAGTGTTTGCAACTTCTAGTACTGGTGTTCCTTCTAGTCTTTCTGATTCAGATGATGAGGATGACATTTTTGTGGTTCCATCCTATTCCACCACGGTTTCTCCTACTCCTCCTAGTGATGCAACTCCATTGGAAGTACAGGATTCCCAAGCAGCTCTTGATACTCTTCTACAGCAACAACAAGAAGCTACTAAAGCGGCGGCTCAAGGTAGTTTTGAGTTTCCCTTGGTTGAGCCTACTGACAAAGTTGCTCCTAGTACTCTAGCTTCTGCTCCTAGTGCTAGTCACTCACCTACTGGTACTCCGGCTAGTGAGTCTGCTTCAAATACACGTTTCTCCAGTCCTTCTGATTTGGGGAATCATGAAAAGAAGTCTTCTACCAAGCTGGATGATATTCATAAACAACCAGTAGACGGGATTTTCCAAAATGCTTCATATGATGCTGATTTCGTTGGTGATCTCGGTAACATGGCACCAGAAGTAGAGGTTTCCTCCAATCCAGTCTTGCAATCACATAAAGACCATCCCACCACTCAAATTATTGGAGATCCTGGTTCTACCGTCAAGACACGCAGAATGCAGCAGAAGGCCTCGTCTGATCATCATGCTCTTGTGGGCTATATTGAGGATCAAAAGCGTAATAATCATACGGACTTTCAACACTGTTTGTTTGCTTGTTTTCTTTCACAGGTGGAACCTAGGTCTGTTTCTCATGCTCTTGAGGATCAAAGTTGGGTGGAGGCTATGCAGGAGGAAATGCAGCAATTCTTGTTTCAGAATGTTTGGGTTCTGGTTGACTTACCGGATGGGAAGACAGCTATCAATACCAAATGGATTCTCAAAAACAAGAAGGATGCACGGGGAATTGTGGTCAGGAATAAAGCTAGGCTTGTCGCACAAGGACACACTCAAATTGAGGGCATTGATTATACTGAAGTCTTTGCGCCTGTTGCAAGGATTGAGGCCATTCGTCTGTTTTTGGCTTTTGCTTCGTATGTTGGCTTTACGGTGTTCCAGATGGATGTCAAGAGTGCATTTCTCTATGGAAAAATTGACGAAGAAGTGTATGTTACTCAACCTAAGGGGTTTGTTGATCCACTTCATCCAAAGAAAGTCTATAAGGTGGTCAAGGCTCTTTATGGTTTACATCAGGCTCCTAGAGCTTGGTATGAGCGTCTCTCCACTTTCTTGTTAAAGAATGGCTATAGAAGAGGTACTATTGACAAAACACTATTTCTTCGGCGGAATTCCAAGGATAGTATCCTTGTTCAGGTTTATGTGGACGACATTATCTTTGGTTCTACTAGGAAGGAGTGGTGTGATGAGTTTGAACACTTGATGAAAGGCGAATTTCAGATGAGTGCCATGGGAGAACTGTCATTTTTCCTTGGTCTTCAGGTCAAGCAACAATCGGATGGGATTTTCATCAATCAAGATAAGTATGTTCATGAGATTCTTCAAAAGTTTGACATGGATCCTCTTCGACCAGCAGCAACTCCTTATGAAGTTGCTAAAATCAAACTTAAGAATGAGCCAGATCCACCCGTAAATGTTCATATGTACAGGTCTATGATTGGCTCCCTCATGTACTTGACTGCATCACGTCCGGATATTATGTTTGCAGTAAGTGCTTGTTCTAGACACCAGGTGACTCCAACGGTTTCGAACTTAAATGCAGTTAAGAAGATTTTCAAGTATATCAAGGCTCAACCTAAATTGGGTCTATGGTATCCTAGAGAATCCCCATTTGTACTTGAAGCATACAGTGATAGTGATTATGCTGGTGCTAATAATGATAGGAATTCAACTACTGGTGGTTGTCAATTTTTGGGTCGTCGGCTTATTTCATGGCAATGTAAGAAACAGACAATAGTAGCTACTTCTTCAACAGAAGCTGAATATGTGGCTGCTGCTAGTTGCTGTGGTCAAGTTTTATGAATCCAAAATCAGATGTTGGACTATGGGTTCAATTTTATGAATACCAAAATTTTTATTGACAATCAAAGCACTATTTGTATTGTGAAGAATCCTGTATTTCATCAGCGGACGAAACATATTGAGATTCGGCATCATTTTATACGCGATGCCAATGAGAAGAAGCTGATACAGGTTCTTAAAGTTCATACGGATGACAATGTTGCTGATCTGCTGACTAAAGCTTTTGATGGTCCTCGGTTTAACCACTTGGTGGTTCATATTGGGATGGTCAATCCTTGAAATCTAGGATTGAGGGGAGGCAAAGCCTAAGGGGAGGCTTTGTGTACATATTAGGTCCGTCTAACGTATTCGTAGTATTTAACAACATACTTTCTTGGTTCTGGTGGTGTGTGGTGTTTCTGATGAAGGATTTTTGCTCTCTTCTGATGGATATGGCCTTACATGACTGGCTTCTGGTCCTATTTGGTCAGCTTCTAGTTATGATTGGATGCCTTCTGGTGGTCTCAAATCCTTCCCAGTATAGTGGTGTTTGGCTATGGGTGCTGGTACTGGTCTGGCTACTGTTCATTCCTTTTGTCCTTTATTAATCACGTTTTGCTCCTGGTCCGACTATTGCGCACTTTGACTTTTGGTCAACGCTTCCAATACTGATATTTACAAGTTTGAATTCACCAACTAAATTGGGGGTAAGTTATTATGTTAAAAAGGGCAAGTGGTTAGTATGCCATTATGGCATAATTTGAAAGGGCAACCCCCCATTAATAGGGGTCAATGAACAGTTACTATTTTCTTCCTATATGGTCAACATACACTCATTACAATTAAAACATACACAAAAACCGCTTCTACTCCTCTCATCCCAATCTAAATCCTTCTTCAATCCATTCATCAAGATCCATGGCTGCTCTTGCTTATCAACCTGCTCATAATCGTGTTGCTTATCTGGGGGATGGTCCTAATAGTGAACATTTTGCTGATATCTTGGAGTTTATTGAAGCTTCAAACTTAAGGTATGCATTTACTGTTTGTCCTACCATATATGATAGTGTGGTACGTCAATTTTGGGCGTCTGCTGAACTTGTAAATGTGGCTGGACGTCCACGAGCAATCCATGCTACCATAGATGGACGTGCTTATGTGGTCACTGAAGCATCTATTCGATCTTCTCTTCATCTTCAGGATGAGGGGGGGTTGTATCACTTCCAAATCCGGAAGTATTAGAGGGTATGGCTGCCATAGGTTATGAACATGGGGGGAAGTTTAACTTCCAAAAGAATAGGTTTTCCCCTCAGTGGAAGCTTCTGGTTCACTATTTAATCCATTGTTTGAGTCCTAAGTCGGGAAGTTGGGATGCGTTTCCTACTCCGTTGGCTACTGGTCTTATATGTTTAGCTCAGGGGAGAGTGTTTAACTTTTCACATTATTTATTTGAGGGGATGGCTAGTAATTTATCCACTGCGGGTTCTAGGAAGAAATTTCTTATGTACCCTAGGTTTATTCAAGAAATACTTGTTTGCATTCCACGTGATAGGGCTGAGCATGTACCATCTAAACTGACAGCAAAAGTGTATTACAACATGATGCATGGGTTTAATGGGTATTGGAGGCCCCTGACTGAAGCCATGATGGGTTTGGCTCAGGGTCCTATAGGTCAGGAGGAGGAGGCTCCTGAGTTGGTTGTGTTAGATGATGATCCCATGGAGGAGGAGGAGGCTCCTGCTGGTGATGCCACTCCTGTGGTAGAGGAGGAGCTAGTTGAGGAGGTGGTGGTTGAACAACCATCCCCTCCCAAGGCTGGTCCTTCCTCGGCTCCACAAAGGTCTCCATTTGTGGAGACTCCACCTCCTAGCCCTGCCCCACACTCGACTGATATCCCCTTTGCTTCTAGTTCTCCACACGTTGACCCCAATGTTGCTTCGGGCTCCCGTGATGCTTTCCCTGATCCAAGTTCTCTTGGTGGGCAGGCAGAGGAGCCTACTACTCTGACATCTTTGCTAGATCTTATGCACAGGTACCATGAGAGGATGATTTGCTTGGAAGCTGACTTGAACCAACATCGGAAGCTCACACGGGAATTTGTTCTACCTCTGGCCGATCGTATTAAGGTATTGGAGAATCAACAGCGTCGTCGAAAGAAGCATGTGGTTCTTTCCGAGTCTGAGGATGAGGGTTCGGAGAATGTTGAGGATGGCTTGACGTTGCTGGCAAAGGCTGCCTTTGCTGATAAAGTTTATGATGATCTGCCTGGTCCTCCAATGTCCTCCAATGCTCCTTCTTCCAGTACTGTTCCCCCTTCTATGGGTGGTGCTTCTGGTGCTGCTGCTAGTTCTCATGCTGATCCCTCACATGATCCAAAGGGCAAAGCTCCAATGACTGATCCTCCATCTCCCATCCGCAAGCGCTCTCGTCGCCAGCTTGAAGAAGACAGACTTGGTGAAGAGGCTGCTCGTCGGGTTCAGGCTGAGCTTGATGCGGAGGACATTGCTGCTGAGGAAGAGCTCCGTGAGCGAAGGCGTGCGCAAATTCAGCATGATGATATGCACTGGACTGATGGCGAATGGATGCAAGTGTTAACTGTTCTTACTCGGGATTATGCTCAGTTTAAAGATTTGTTGGGTGATGATGTTGATGAACACAACTGCATTCCACGTGCTATGGTAATGATACGTAAGCATCAGTTGACTCTTGCTGAGGAACTCAAGAAACAACGTAGGAACAGACCTCTTTCTCAGGCTGAGCAGCGCCAACAGATGCAACGTTATGTCAAATTTCAATCTGCTGCTCATTTCAATGCTCCTTGGACTTGGGCTCGGGTGCGGGCTTTGACTTTTGATGAGCTCAAGAAACTTTATGAGAATATGGTGAGGCGTGCGAGTCAACCTATACCGGAAAAATTTGTTTACCATCCTCGTGGTGTGACTGCTTCGATGCCTGCTACTTCTACTGTTTCTTCTTCCATGCCCATTCCTGGTTCCAATGGTAGTTCTTCTGGTTCTGGTGCTGTTTCTGTTGGTCCTTCTACTACACCCTTGGTTGCGCCTATTGGTTCTACTACTGGTCCTGCTACTACTATCTTTGTGACAACCACCACCACTCATGCTTCCCCCACCACACCTGGTTCATCCATCATTCCTGTTCCTGCAAGCACTTTTGTTGATTCCACCATCCCTGCTGCTGCTCCATCTGATGTGCCATCTTCATCACCAAAAGTTTCTGCAACACAATCTACTCCCACTTCTGATGCAGCTCCTAGTGGTTCTTTGGGTGGACATGTTCCTGAGTCTACTCCTACTGCTTCTCCTGCTGTTGCTGAAGTTTAGGTGAAGGTTGAATCCACTCCTTCGGCTCCCACGCCTCGACGTTCAACTCGCCAGAAACTTACTCGTCGTGTTCGCCGCGGTAAATCAGTTCCTTTTGAGAAGCGTGATCCTGAAAACTTAATTGATGCAGCTTCGGATAGCGATTCTGACTTACCTTTAGGCAATGGAAGCATTACGGGTTATACGGTTGAGAGGTCTACAACACTTCCTGGTGGCGTCTCCCATCGGATTACTTTGAGTGATGGGACTGTGCGATTGGTCACGGGTTTGCAGGGTGTGTTATCATGGGCTGATCGCATGGATCTTATGGCATTGTTTGGGCTTGTTGATTCTAGTATGCCATTTGACCCGATGGCGGTGTCTTCCTGGCCTGGTATTCGTCTTTGGGCCGATCTCAAGCTTATGTTGGATCCTCCTCCATCTGCTACTCCTTTGGGTGTATGGCAAGATCAAATGCAATGGGAGATTGTTCGCTGGAAGCTCTATGCTGGATGTGGAGTACATGTGTTGGAGTTAGGTTCTGGTCATGTGGCGTTTATGTTGACGGATGTTGTGTATCCTTTGACTATTTCTTCCATGGAAGCAATGTTGGCAAGTCATTTGCAGATTTCTACTGCTCCTTCTGGGAATGAGTCGAGTATGGCCACATCTTTGGTCGAGGGTATTCAAGCACGGTTGTTAGCAGATAAGAAGGCAGCTTCTGGTGTGTAAGGTGAATGGGTTGTAAGTTGTTATACTTTGATTTTTGTTTTTCTTTTGATTCTTTTCACCAATATGTATAGTGATTGGTGACTTTTATTCTTTATAGTTAAAAAAAAAAAAATAATAATAAAAAAAAAAAAAAAAACACAACTTTTTATATAATATCTGCTTATACTTTAACACAGTTTAGCTTTTATACTTGTACATAATATCCCTTGGCTGGTTTGAAATGTGGTTCTTGGTTTAAGATTGTTCTGGTACTTGGTTTCACTTGGTGTTGGACGTGGTCCTCACAAAAAATGGTTCTCAACTTACCATGTCTCATCGACAAGAAAAAGTTGATTCACCTTGAGGGTACGGCTCCTGGTGCGATTATCAAATCCGTTGATGGTTGCCAGGTTACCTAAAACTGGATGGTTTTCACTTGCCATAGTATTGGACTGAAAAGTGGCTAATCCAAGGGGGTACGGCTCTTGGTAAAGATCTTATCAAATCCGTTGATAGCTGTAATGGCTTGCTTAAAGCTATAGGGTGTTCAACTCACCGATGCTTAATTGCTAAGAGTTGGCGAGTCCAGAGGGGTACGGCTTCTGGTAAAGACGCATCAAATCCGTTGACGGCTGTGATGGTTTGCCTAAAATCATCAGGGTACTCCCACTCACCATTGATTCACGTTCTAAGAGTTGGGCTGGGTTCTAGTCTCCCAGGGTGATGCTTATTCCACCAGAATGACTAGCTAGCCCAAGAGCGAGCAGCTACTTGGTAAAGGCTCATCAAATCTGCTCATGTTGCTGAAAGATTCAACCTGATGCTGATTTGTTACAAGTTTTGGAGAAGCTTCTAGTGGTTCGTGCGGCTGTTCTTCTGATTCTTATCTTATTGATGCTGCTATTTGTTTTGCTGATACAATCCTCGGGCTTTATTTGCGCGTTTTCCAGGAAACTTGAACTCAACAGGTCAAATTCAAGTTTAGGGGAGGATTGTTAGGACCATTGTAATAGTTATATGTAATAGGTAGACTAGGAGGTATGTAGTTCCTCCTGGTCCTAGTCGTAGTAGGAGCAAGTCCTGCTCCTGGTCCTAGTCAAAGTCAAACATTGTTATTTACTTAATATTCTGTTAGGATATGCATGAGTTATATTAGGAGAAGATATGCATATCAGTTTTACACGTTTTCTTGTAAGCTGTATTAGGGTTTCCTTGTAGTATAAAAGGAACCTTAGGCAGAAGGGGTAGACACATCTTCACAAAACGTAGTTCTAGTCTTTATTAATATTAGAAATCCTTAGAAAGGATCAAGTCTTCATAGTTATTCTGTTTCTCTTGTTTATATTTATATTCTACATTCATATTGTGTATAGAGTCTCTTTGTGATTTGACTTGTGATTACAGAAGTCATTCACCGGTCCTGACAGGCTGCAAGATCTATATCTAATAGACCCAACACTTTCTTCAAACCATAAATGGACCTTTGAAGTTTGCACACATGTCCTGTGATTCTCAGGATCAACATACCCTTCTGGTTGCTGATATAGATGTCTTCATCTAAGCGACCGTTCAAGAAGGCCGTTTTAACATCCATTTGCCATATCTCATATAGTATGCTGATTTAGCTATGAGAATCCTAATAGCTCTTAAGTCTACAATAGAAGAAAATGTCTCCTCGTAGTCTACGCCAAAAGTTTATGTAAAACCTTTAGCTACTAAACGAGCATTAGAGGATTGTACTTTTCTGTCTATGTCGGTTTTCTTCTTGTATATCCACTTATGTCTCACTACTTTATCATTTGGTGGTGGTTCTACAAGAATCCAAACATCGTTTACTTTCATGGATTTCATTTCCTCATCCATAGCAACCATCCACTAATCCTTCTCAGGATCAAGTATGGCGGATTTATAATTAGCGGGTTCACCAAGATCCCCTAACTCATCATCATCCTCTATGTTAAGACACATATTGCTATTTGCGTTTTTAATCCTTGCGGATCTACGCATACGTAAGCATCAGTTGACTCTTGCTGAGGAACTCAAGAAACAGCGTAGGAACAGACCTCTTTCTCAGGCTGAGCAGAGCCAGCAGATGCAACGTTATGTCAAATTTCAATCTGCTGCTCATTTCAATGCTCCTTGGACTTGGGCTCGGGTGCGGGCTTTGACTTTTGATGAGCTCAAGAAACTTTATGAGAATATGGTGAGGCGTGCGAGTCAACCTATACCGGAAAAATTTGTTTACCATCCTCGTGGTGTGACTGCTTCGATGCCTGCTACTTCTACTGTTTCTTCTTCCATGCCCATTCCTGGTTCCAATGGTAGTTCTTCTGGTTCTGGTGCTGTTTCTGTTGGTCCTTCTACTACACCCTTGGTTGCGCCTATTGGTTCTACTACTGGTCCTGCTACTACTATCTTTGTGACAACCACCACCACTCATGCTTCCCCCACCACACCTGGTTCTTCCACCATTCCTGTTCCTGCAAGCACTTTTGTTGATTTCACCATCCCTGCTGCTGCTCCATCTGATGTGCCATCTTCATCACCACAAGTTTCTGCAACACAATCTACTCCCACTTCTGATGCAGCTCCTAGTGGTTCTTTGGGTGGACATGTTCCTGAGTCTACTCCTACTGCTTCTCCTGCTGTTGCTGAAGTTCAGGTGAAGGTTGAATCCACTCCTTCGGCTCCCACGCCTCGACGTTCAACTCGCCAGAAACTTACTCGTCGTGTTCGCCACGGTAAATCAGTTCCTTTTGAGAAGCGTGATCCTGAAAACTTAATTGATGCAGCTTCGGATAGCGATTCTGACTTACCTTTAGGCAATGGAAGCATTACGGGTTATACGGTTGAGAGGTCTACAACACTTCCTGGTGGCGTCTCCCATCGGATTACTTTGAGTGATGGGACTGTGCGATTGGTCACGGGTTTGCAGGGTGTGTTATCATGGGCTGATCGCATGGATCTTATGGCATTGTTTGGGCTTGTTGATTCTAGTATGCCATTTGACCCGATGGCGATGTCTTCCTGGCCTGGTATTCGTCTTTGGGCCGATCTCAAGCTTATGTTGGATCCTCCTCCATCTGCTACTCCTTTGGGTGTATGGCAAGATCAAATGCAATGGGAGATTGTTCGCTGGAAGCTCTATGCTGGATGTGGAGTACATGTGTTGGAGTTAGGTTCTGGTCATGTGGCGTTTATGTTGACGGATGTTGTGTATCCTTTGACTATTTCTTCCATGGAAGCAATGTTGGCAAGTCATTTGCAGATTTCTACTGCTCCTTCTGGGAATGAGTCGAGTATGGCCACATCTTTGGTCGAGGGTATTCAAGCACGGTTGTTAGCAGATAAGAAAGCAGCTTCTGGTGTGTAAGGTGAATGGGTTGTAAGTTGTTATACTTTGATTTTTGTTTTTCTTTTGATTCTTTTCACCAATATGTATAGTGATTGGTGACTTTTATTCTTTATAGTTAAAAAAAAAAAAAAAATAATAATAAAAAAAAAAAAAACACAACTTTTTATATAATATCTGCTTATACTTTAACACAGTTTAGCTTTTATACTTGTACATAATATCCCTTGGCTGGTTTGAAATGTGGTTCTTGGTTTAAGATTGTTCTGGTACTTGGTTTCACTTGGTGTTGGACGTGGTCCTCACAACAAATGGTTCTCAACTTACCATGTCTCATCGACAAGAAAAAGTTGATTCACCTTGAGGGTACGGCTCCTGGTGCGATTATCAAATCCGTTGATGGTTGCCAGGTTACCTAAAACTGGATGGTTTTCACTTGCCATAGTATTGGACTGAAAAGTGGCTAATCCAAGGGGGTACGGCTCTTGGTAAAGATCTTATCAAATCCGTTGATAGCTGTAATGGCTTGCTTAAAGCTATAGGGTGTTCAACTCACCGATGCTTAATTGCTAAGAGTTGGCGAGTCCAGAGGGGTACGGCTTCTGGTAAAGACGCATCAAATCCGTTGACGGCTGTGATGGTTTGCCTAAAATCATCAGGGTACTCCCACTCACCATTGATTCACGTTCTAAGAGTTGGGCTGGGTTCTAGTCTCCCAGGGTGATGCTTATTCCACCAGAATGACTAGCTAGCCCAAGAGCGAGCAGCTACTTGGTAAAGGCTCATCAAATCTGCTCATGTTGCTGAAAGATTCAACCTGATGCTGATTTGTTACAAGTTTTGGAGAAGCTTCTAGTGGTTCGTGCGGCTGTTCTTCTGATTCTTATCTTATTGATGCTGCTATTTGTTTTGCTGATACAATCCTCGGGCTTTATTTGCGCGTTTTCCAGGAAACTTGAACTCAACAGGTCAAATTCAAGTTTAGGGGAGGATTGTTAGGACCATTGTAATAGTTATATGTAATAGGTAGACTAGGAGGTATGTAGTTCCTCCTGGTCCTAGTCGTAGTAGGAGCAAGTCCTGCTCCTGGTCCTAGTCAAAGTCAAACATTGTTATTTACTTAATATTCTGTTAGGATATGCATGAGTTATATTAGGAGAAGATATGCATATCAGTTTTACACGTTTTCTTGTAAGCTGTATTAGGGTTTCCTTGTAGTATAAAAGGAACCTTAGGCAGAAGGGGTAGACACATCTTCACAAAACGTAGTTCTAGTCTTTATTAATATTAGAAATCCTTAGAAAGGATCAAGTCTTCATAGTTATTCTGTTTCTCTTGTTTATATTTATATTCTACATTCATATTGTGTATAGAGTCTCTTTGTGATTTGACTTGTGATTACAGAAGTCATTCACCGGTCCTGACAGGCTGCAAGATCTATATCTAATAGACCCAACACTTTCTTCAAACCATAAATGGACCTTTGAAGTTTGCACACATGTCCTGTGATTCTCAGGATCAACATACCCTTCTGGTTGCTGATATAGATGTCTTCATCTAAGCGACCGTTCAAGAAGGCCGTTTTAACATCCATTTGCCATATCTCATATAGTATGCTGCTTTAGCTATGAGAATCCTAATAGCTCTTAAGTCTACAATAGAAGAAAATGTCTCCTCGTAGTCTACGCCAAAAGTTTATGTAAAACCTTTAGCTACTAAACGAGCATTAGAGGATTGTACTTTTCTGTCTATGTCGGTTTTCTTCTTGTATATCCACTTATGTCTCACTACTTTATCATTTGGTGGTGGTTCTACAAGAATCCAAACATCGTTTACTTTCATGGATTTCATTTCCTCATCCATAGCAACCATCCACTAATCCTTCTCAGGATCAAGTATGGCGGATTTATAATTAGCGGGTTCACCAAGATCCCCTAACTCATCATCATCCTCTATGTTAAGACACATATTGCTATTTGCGTTTTTAATCCTTGCTGATCTACGCATACGTAAGCATCAGTTGACTCTTGCTGAGGAACTCAAGAAACAACGTAGGAACAGACCTCTTTCTCAGGCTGAGCAGCGCCAACAGATGCAACGTTATGTCAAATTTCAATCTGCTGCTCATTTCAATGCTCCTTGGACTTGGGCTCGGGTGCGGGCTTTGACTTTTGATGAGCTCAAGAAACTTTATGAGAATATGGTGAGGCGTGCGAGTCAACCTATACCGGAAAAATTTGTTTACCATCCTCGTGGTGTGACTGCTTCGATGCCTGCTACTTCTACTGTTTCTTCTTCCATGCCCATTCCTGGTTCCAATGGTAGTTCTTCTGGTTCTGGTGCTGTTTCTGTTGGTCCTTCTACTACACCCTTGGTTGCGCCTATTGGTTCTACTACTGGTCCTGCTACTACTATCTTTGTGACAACCACCACCACTCATGCTTCCCCCACCACACCTGGTTCTTCCACCATTCCTGTTCCTGCAAGCACTTTTGTTGATTCCACCATCCCTGCTGCTGCTCCATCTGATGTGCCATCTTCATCACCACAAGTTTCTGCAACACAATCTACTCCCACTTCTGATGCAGCTCCTAGTGGTTCTTTGGGTGGACATGTTCCTGAGTCTACTCCTACTGCTTCTCCTGCTGTTGCTGAAGTTCAGGTGAAGGTTGAATCCACTCCTTCGGCTCCCACGCCTCGACGTTCAACTCGCCAGAAACTTACTCGTCGTGTTCGCCACGGTAAATCAGTTCCTTTTGAGAAGCGTGATCCTGAAAACTTAATTGATGCAGCTTCGGATAGCGATTCTGACTTACCTTTAGGCAATGGAAGCATTACGGGTTATACGGTTGAGAGGTCTACAACACTTCCTGGTGGCGTCTCCCATCGGATTACTTTGAGTGATGGGACTGTGCGATTGGTCACGGGTTTGCAGGGTGTGTTATCATGGGCTGATCGCATGGATCTTATGGCATTGTTTGGGCTTGTTGATTCTAGTATGCCATTTGACCCGATGGCGATGTCTTCCTGGCCTGGTATTCGTCTTTGGGCCGATCTCAAGCTTATGTTGGATCCTCCTCCATCTGCTACTCCTTTGGGTGTATGGCAAGATCAAATGCAATGGGAGATTGTTCGCTGGAAGCTCTATGCTGGATGTGGAGTACATGTGTTGGAGTTAGGTTCTGGTCATGTGGCGTTTATGTTGACGGATGTTGTGTATCCTTTGACTATTTCTTCCATGGAAGCAATGTTGGCAAGTCATTTGCAGATTTCTACTGCTCCTTCTGGGAATGAGTCGAGTATGGCCACATCTTTGGTCGAGGGTATTCAAGCACGGTTGTTAGCAGATAAGAAGGCAGCTTCTGGTGTGTAAGGTGAATGGGTTGTAAGTTGTTATACTTTGATTTTTGTTTTTCTTTTGATTCTTTTCACCAATATGTATAGTGATTGGTGACTTTTATTCTTTATAGTTAAAAAAAAATAAATAAAAAAAATAATAAAAAAAAAAAAAAACACAACTTTTTATATAATATCTGCTTATACTTTAACACAGTTTAGCTTTTATACTTGTACATAATATCCCTTGGCTGGTTTGAAATGTGGTTCTTGGTTTAAGATTGTTCTGGTACTTGGTTTCACTTGGTGTTGGACGTGGTCCTCACAACAAATGGTTCTCAACTTACCATGTCTCATCGACAAGAAAAAGTTGATTCACCTTGAGGGTACGGCTCCTGGTGCGATTATCAAATCCGTTGATGGTTGCCAGGTTACCTAAAACTGGATGGTTTTCACTTGCCATAGTATTGGACTGAAAAGTGGCTAATCCAAGGGGGTACGGCTCTTGGTAAAGATCTTATCAAATCCGTTGATAGCTGTAATGGCTTGCTTAAAGCTATAGGGTGTTCAACTCACCGATGCTTAATTGCTAAGAGTTGGCGAGTCCAGAGGGGTACGGCTTCTGGTAAAGACGCATCAAATCCGTTGACGGCTGTGATGGTTTGCCTAAAATCATCAGGGTACTCCCACTCACCATTGATTCACGTTCTAAGAGTTGGGCTGGGTTCTAGTCTCCCAGGGTGATGCTTATTCCACCAGAATGACTAGCTAGCCCAAGAGCGAGCAGCTACTTGGTAAAGGCTCATCAAATCTGCTCATGTTGCTGAAAGATTCAACCTGATGCTGATTTGTTACAAGTTTTGGAGAAGCTTCTAGTGGTTCGTGCGGCTGTTCTTCTGATTCTTATCTTATTGATGCTGCTATTTGTTTTGCTGATACAATCCTCGGGCTTTATTTGCGCGTTTTCCAGGAAACTTGAACTCAACAGGTCAAATTCAAGTTTAGGGGAGGATTGTTAGGACCATTGTAATAGTTATATGTAATAGGTAGACTAGGAGGTATGTAGTTCCTCCTGGTCCTAGTCGTAGTAGGAGCAAGTCCTGCTCCTGGTCCTAGTCAAAGTCAAACATTGTTATTTACTTAATATTCTGTTAGGATATGCATGAGTTATATTAGGAGAAGATATGCATATCAGTTTTACACGTTTTCTTGTAAGCTGTATTAGGGTTTCCTTGTAGTATAAAAGGAACCTTAGGCAGAAGGGGTAGACACATCTTCACAAAACGTAGTTCTAGTCTTTATTAATATTAGAAATCCTTAGAAAGGATCAAGTCTTCATAGTTATTCTGTTTCTCTTGTTTATATTTATATTCTACATTCATATTGTGTATAGAGTCTCTTTGTGATTTGACTTGTGATTACAGAAGTCATTCACCGGTCCTGACAGGCTGCAAGATCTATATCTAATAGACCCAACACTTTCTTCAAACCATAAATGGACCTTTGAAGTTTGCACACATGTCCTGTGATTCTCAGGATCAACATACCCTTCTGGTTGCTGATATAGATGTCTTCATCTAAGCGACCGTTCAAGAAGGCCGTTTTAACATCCATTTGCCATATCTCATATAGTATGCTGCTTTAGCTATGAGAATCCTAATAGCTCTTAAGTCTACAATAGAAGAAAATGTCTCCTCGTAGTCTACGCCAAAAGTTTATGTAAAACCTTTAGCTACTAAACGAGCATTAGAGGATTGTACTTTTCTGTCTATGTCGGTTTTCTTCTTGTATATCCACTTATGTCTCACTACTTTATCATTTGGTGGTGGTTCTACAAGAATCCAAACATCGTTTACTTTCATGGATTTCATTTCCTCATCCATAGCAACCATCCACTAATCCTTCTCAGGATCAAGTATGGCGGATTTATAATTAGCGGGTTCACCAAGATCCCCTAACTCATCATCATCCTCTATGTTAAGACACATATTGCTATTTGCGTTTTTAATCCTTGCTGATCTACGCATACGTAAGCATCAGTTGACTCTTGCTGAGGAACTCAAGAAACAACGTAGGAACAGACCTCTTTCTCAGGCTGAGCAGCGCCAACAGATGCAACGTTATGTCAAATTTCAATCTGCTGCTCATTTCAATGCTCCTTGGACTTGGGCTCGGGTGCGGGCTTTGACTTTTGATGAGCTCAAGAAACTTTATGAGAATATGGTGAGGCGTGCGAGTCAACCTATACCGGAAAAATTTGTTTACCATCCTCGTGGTGTGACTGCTTCGATGCCTGCTACTTCTACTGTTTCTTCTTCCATGCCCATTCCTGGTTCCAATGGTAGTTCTTCTGGTTCTGGTGCTGTTTCTGTTGGTCCTTCTACTACACCCTTGGTTGCGCCTATTGGTTCTACTACTGGTCCTGCTACTACTATCTTTGTGACAACCACCACCACTCATGCTTCCCCCACCACACCTGGTTCTTCCACCATTCCTGTTCCTGCAAGCACTTTTGTTGATTCCACCATCCCTGCTGCTGCTCCATCTGATGTGCCATCTTCATCACCACAAGTTTCTGCAACACAATCTACTCCCACTTCTGATGCAGCTCCTAGTGGTTCTTTGGGTGGACATGTTCCTGAGTCTACTCCTACTGCTTCTCCTGCTGTTGCTGAAGTTCAGGTGAAGGTTGAATCCACTCCTTCGGCTCCCACGCCTCGACGTTCAACTCGCCAGAAACTTACTCGTCGTGTTCGCCACGGTAAATCAGTTCCTTTTGAGAAGCGTGATCCTGAAAACTTAATTGATGCAGCTTCGGATAGCGATTCTGACTTACCTTTAGGCAATGGAAGCATTACGGGTTATACGGTTGAGAGGTCTACAACACTTCCTGGTGGCGTCTCCCATCGGATTACTTTGAGTGATGGGACTGTGCGATTGGTCACGGGTTTGCAGGGTGTGTTATCATGGGCTGATCGCATGGATCTTATGGCAATGTTTGGGCTTGTTGATTCTAGTATGCCATTTGACCCGATGGCGATGTCTTCCTGGCCTGGTATTCGTCTTTGGGCCGATCTCAAGCTTATGTTGGATCCTCCTCCATCTGCTACTCCTTTGGGTGTATGGCAAGATCAAATGCAATGGGAGATTGTTCGCTGGAAGCTCTATGCTGGATGTGGAGTACATGTGTTGGAGTTAGGTTCTGGTCATGTGGCGTTTATGTTGACGGATGTTGTGTATCCTTTGACTATTTCTTCCATGGAAGCAATGTTGGCAAGTCATTTGCAGATTTCTACTGCTCCTTCTGGGAATGAGTCGAGTATGGCCACATCTTTGGTCGAGGGTATTCAAGCACGGTTGTTAGCAGATAAGAAGGCAGCTTCTGGTGTGTAAGGTGAATGGGTTGTAAGTTGTTATACTTTGATTTTTGTTTTTCTTTTGATTCTTTTCACCAATATGTATAGTGATTGGTGACTTTTATTCTTTATAGTTAAAAAAAAAAAAATAAAAAAAATAATAAAAAAAAAAAAAACACAACTTTTTATATAATATCTGCTTATACTTTAACACAGTTTAGCTTTTATACTTGTACATAATATCCCTTGGCTGGTTTGAAATGTGGTTCTTGGTTTAAGATTGTTCTGGTACTTGGTTTCACTTGGTGTTGGACGTGGTCCTCACAACAAATGGTTCTCAACTTACCATGTCTCATCGACAAGAAAAAGTTGATTCACCTTGAGGGTACGGCTCCTGGTGCGATTATCAAATCCGTTGATGGTTGCCAGGTTACCTAAAACTGGATGGTTTTCACTTGCCATAGTATTGGACTGAAAAGTGGCTAATCCAAGGGGGTACGGCTCTTGGTAAAGATCTTATCAAATCCGTTGATAGCTGTAATGGCTTGCTTAAAGCTATAGGGTGTTCAACTCACCGATGCTTAATTGCTAAGAGTTGGCGAGTCCAGAGGGGTACGGCTTCTGGTAAAGACGCATCAAATCCGTTGACGGCTGTGATGGTTTGCCTAAAATCATCAGGGTACTCCCACTCACCATTGATTCACGTTCTAAGAGTTGGGCTGGGTTCTAGTCTCCCAGGGTGATGCTTATTCCACCAGAATGACTAGCTAGCCCAAGAGCGAGCAGCTACTTGGTAAAGGCTCATCAAATCTGCTCATGTTGCTGAAAGATTCAACCTGATGCTGATTTGTTACAAGTTTTGGAGAAGCTTCTAGTGGTTCGTGCGGCTGTTCTTCTGATTCTTATCTTATTGATGCTGCTATTTGTTTTGCTGATACAATCCTCGGGCTTTATTTGCGCGTTTTCCAGGAAACTTGAACTCAACAGGTCAAATTCAAGTTTAGGGGAGGATTGTTAGGACCATTGTAATAGTTATATGTAATAGGTAGACTAGGAGGTATGTAGTTCCTCCTGGTCCTAGTCGTAGTAGGAGCAAGTCCTGCTCCTGGTCCTAGTCAAAGTCAAACATTGTTATTTACTTAATATTCTGTTAGGATATGCATGAGTTATATTAGGAGAAGATATGCATATCAGTTTTACACGTTTTCTTGTAAGCTGTATTAGGGTTTCCTTGTAGTATAAAAGGAACCTTAGGCAGAAGGGGTAGACACATCTTCACAAAACGTAGTTCTAGTCTTTATTAATATTAGAAATCCTTAGAAAGGATCAAGTCTTCATAGTTATTCTGTTTCTCTTGTTTATATTTATATTCTACATTCATATTGTGTATAGAGTCTCTTTGTGATTTGACTTGTGATTACAGAAGTCATTCACCGGTCCTGACAGGCTGCAAGATCTATATCTAATAGACCCAACACTTTCTTCAAACCATAAATGGACCTTTGAAGTTTGCACACATGTCCTGTGATTCTCAGGATCTACATACCCTTCTGGTTGCTGATATAGATGTCTTCATCTAAGCGACCGTTCAAGAAGGCCGTTTTAACATCCATTTGCCATATCTCATATAGTATGCTGCTTTAGCTATGAGAATCCTAATAGCTCTTAAGTCTACAATAGAAGAAAATGTCTCCTCGTAGTCTACGCCAAAAGTTTATGTAAAACCTTTAGCTACTAAACGAGCATTAGAGGATTGTACTTTTCTGTCTATGTCGGTTTTCTTCTTGTATATCCACTTATGTCTCACTACTTTATCATTTGGTGGTGGTTCTACAAGAATCCAAACATCGTTTACTTTCATGGATTTCATTTCCTCATCCATAGCAACCATCCACTAATCCTTCTCAGGATCAAGTATGGCGGATTTATAATTAGCGGGTTCACCAAGATCCCCTAACTCATCATCATCCTCTATGTTAAGACACATATTGCTATTTGCGTTTTTAATCCTTGCGGATCTACGCATAGGAACTAATTCCGGTGGAACCGCCAGACTTTCTGGTTCTACAGGAATTACATCGCTAGTGTTTTTAGAAGGTAATGTATCTATATGAATCTCCTCAAGATCATAATTTCTCCCACTGAATTCTTGGTTTACAAGATCAGATTCAAGGAAGTCTCCATACCTAGAACAATAACTTTGTTCTCAGGTGGATAATAAAAGTGGTAAACCATAGTTTCCTTAGGGTATCCTACAAAGATACATTTTACAGATTGTTGTTGGAGTTTGTCACCCGAGTCACGTTTAACATACGCCTCGCAACCCCAGACCTTTAAATAAGACAAATATGGCTTCTTGCCATGCCATAGTTCATATGGTGTCTTATCGACCTTCTTTGTGGGAACTATATTTAATATACGAACAACAGATTCTAGAGCATAATCTCAAAAGGATAAATGTAAAGTTGTAAGATTAAACATAGATCGTACCATATACAATAATGTACGATTTCTCCTTTCGGATACACCATTTTGTTGTGGAGTATAGGGAGAAGTAAGATGCTAAACAATTCCATTCTCACCTAGATAATCTATAAACTCTTGACTTAAATATTCACCACCTCTATCAGAACGAGAGATTTAATCTTCTTCCCTAATTGCAGTTCTACTTCTGCTTTAAACACTTTGAATGTTTCAAATACCTCATGTTTATGCTTAAGTAAATAAACATAACCATAACGGCTATAATCATCCGTAAATGTTAAGAATTAGCTAGTACCTTTCCTTGACATGTGTCTAAATGGTCTACACACATCAGTATGTATAAGTCCAAGTAGATCAGTAGCTCTTTCAATATTACAATTAAAAGGTTTCTTGGTCATCTTTCCAGAGATACAACACTCATATATATCAATTGATTCATCATTGATATTTTCCAAAAGACCTTCACGTTGAAGCTTTTTTATACGCATCTTCCCAATATGGGCAAGTCTACAATGCCAAAGATAAGAAGAGTTCTTGTCAAACTTTCTCTTCTTACTCATGCTAAATACAAATTTATCGTTCTTGGATTCATTATCATGCATGTCTAATTCAAACACACCATTCACAGAAATTGCATTAAAATAGAAAATACCATTTTTCCAAACATAAATTCTATTATTATCAATCGTGTGAACGAAACCATTATTTAACAAACAAGAAAAGGGAATAACACCCCTAACAATTGTAGGTGCATAATGACAATCATATAATCTTAGTACTAAGCCCGAAGGAAAAACTAGATCAAAAGTTCCTATAGCTACAACTGCTGCTTGTGCGCCATTGCCCACTTGCAGATATTGTTTCCAATAGGAAAGCTTCCTTTCCAGATTAAATCCCTGCAGCGTATTACAAATGTTAATACCGCATCCCGTATCATATACCTAGGAATTTAATTTGTATGTTAAATTGAATAATTCAATCATAAATAAAGTACCTAAAGCTGTAGCGCTCTGCTCGGACGTCTTCTTTATTTCTCGCAATTCTTCGAGGTAAAGAGGCCAATTCCTCTTCCAGTGACCACTTGCCTTGCAATGGTGACAAGTCTCATCCTTTTAAGATTGACTCCTCTTAGCAAAGTTCTTCTTGGGTTTCGAATAAGTCGCAACTTGTTTTCCCTTATTACCCTTGCCTTTGCCTTTCTACTTGTTTGCTTGCGGTTTTGGCTTACTCAGTCTACCCTTTTGTATGGTTAGTACAGAAAGCGTAGCGGTAGATGTCTTTTATTTCAACCCCTTTTCATAGTCAATGAGAATTGCATGCAAATCATTAACTGTCTTCCCCATGCAATGCATATTATAGTTTCAAACAAAATCATTGAAGTCCTTGTTAAGGGACCTATTGATCAAGTTGATAGCCATATTATGATCATAGGGTTGTCCTAGTGCAATGAGCTGTTCCATATAACACCTCATCTCCAAATAATGGGCACTTACAGACTTTCCTAGAGCTTGCTTGCAGCTATGCAAAGCATCTAATAAGTCGTAGATCTCCATAGCTTGCGGCTTCTCGAACATAGCCTTGAGCTCATCAAGCATTCGTTTGGAGAAAATAGCTCATATTTCTGTTGAAGTGCAGGAGCCATTTTTTCTACCATTAAGAAAGCCACCTCAGAGTGCTTCTTAATATTAGCAGTGTGTTCAAGCCTTTGCACATCAGATGCTCCTTCAGCAAGATCCTCTAGATAGGGAGTTGTCAAGATATCGATAGTACTCGCTGCTCTCAAGACAATTCTTAGCGAGCGGTACCAATCATTGAAGTTTGGGCCAGTAAGTTCAGGTCGTTCAAGGAAAGGTTTGAACGCAGAAATTATGGTGTTATTGGTGGGTTGAGCCATTTCTACAGAAATAAGTTCAAATATTAGTATTTTTGATAACAAAATACTTTCAAGAAAATGAAATTACCTTGGTATTAAAACCATATTATTTTCCTTGAATTCTAGAACTATATTGACATAGATCCATTACATCAGTTGTTAGCCCTATATTTTATATAGTCGAACAAGAATGTAATAGGTCAACTTAGTCGTAAATGGTCTTATATTGTAATAGGTTAGTCGGGAAAACCGGGCTTTGACTTTAAGCTAATATTGTATAAGTTAGGGGCTCTAAGCCCAAGACAAGCCAAGCCCGACCCATGGAAACAAATCCACGACCCATGGAAAGCCCATGTGGTTCGTGGGTATATATACCCTCTTCCATGTGTGCAAGAGGGTGTTGGTTACATTTAATTTCTCTCTCTAATAGTAAAAACCCTTCTACCATCTCTCTAGTTTCTCTCTCTACTTTTCTTCTCCTTCTCTCTCTAAATATTGTGTCATGGATTGAAGTGGGATTAACATTTGGTATCAAGAGCCTATAGTGGATAGGTGATTGAAGATTCGTGTTTGTGTTCTTGATTTTCGTTCCTATTTTGATCCAAATCATTCGAACCAATTTTTTTGTGTTTTTTATGGTTTTTTCTTGATACAAATCTTCTACATAGTTGTGGTAGAGATTTGGTATATTTACTTTGGCTAAAAACACAAAATTTTTGGGTGTTTTGATCATTTTTTGGCTTAAAATCTCGAATTGGTAGGGTTTTGACCGAGAAAAGTGGGAATTTGATCACTGTGGTACTATTCCGACAAAGTTCCATCGGAAAAGGTTTCTATATTCCGACAGTTATTCCGACAGAATTCCATCAGAAAAGGTTTCTATATTCCGATAGTTATTCCGACGGTTATTCCGATAGTTATTCTGACAGTTTATTTCGATAGTTTATTCCGACAGAACATTCCGACAGTTTATTCCGATAGAACATTCTGACGGTTATTCCGTTAAAGCATTCCGACAGGTATTCCGACAAAACATTCCGACAGGATTCCGATGGACATTCCGATGGATATTTTGTTCGAATACTTTTCAGACTTAGCCACTATCTAGACTAGTGCCGGATCATAGTTTACCAAAAAAAAATTCCTAGACCATTTCTAGGCCATTTAAGCTTCAATTTCAAATTTTGGCGAAGCGAAAAATTTTTGACCCAAACTTCAAATTTCGGACCAAAATTCATATTTTTTAGGATTTATTTTTCGTCAAAATTTTTCATTTTTCAAATTTTTCCATACTACTTATTGGCTATTTTGAACTCGATTTCAAAATTTGGCGATAAAAAATTTTTTGGGTTAGCGTTTTGTCGGGCTGAGAAATTTATTGTCGGACTGAGAGAAAATTGGAATTTTTGGAATTTCAACCACAATCAAATCACAACACATCCACTAAGATCCATAATCCATATCCACCATATCCTCTTACTACATCCGCTCAATGGACATTTTCAACACAACGGATTCCACGACAACAACGTCTATGAATGCGGTGAGTAAAGAGAAGATGTAGAATCCAAAGGTTCAGACATATACTACTCCAATCAGTAAACCTACAAACAAGGATTTTACAACCAAAAATGTTCATGCAATCAAATACAAGATGTCGAAATCAAAAGAGCGATGCATGGAACATTTAAAGTTGCTTCAGTCACACCTACAGGTTCTTTCAAGAGAAGACCTAAAAGGCACTCGTCTTGAAATTGGATTCAAACGGGTATTCGTTCCACTATTTTGTCAAGATGTTGAGACATTCATCAGAACGATGCTATTTAATGTGAACCATCTTCAACTCGAACTTAACAGAGATGATCTTCACGAGACTCTATCAATGGACATCCTTTTATCTCTCAGCATTCAGTTCCAGCAATTCATTGACTCAAGTGGCTTATCAAATAACGATCGAGAGTTCGCGAGTACATACTTTACCAAATATACTCTCGTAGATCCTCAAGCGTTTAAAGAGACACTTCTTCAACATTTGAGTAATCTAAAGAAGTCAATCGCTGAAAGAATACGCCATCAAAGGCAATTTGAACGAAGGGTGAATCAAAGACTGATGCAGACGACAGACAGCAATGTCGATAAGGGTCAAGCATTGGATGCTTGTTCAGTTGATACAGAAAGCAGCGGGACAAAATCCGAAAAGTAGCACACCAGCAACAGCTCAGGGAATGATCACAGAGCCAATAATGCGGATATTAGACCCATTTTTGATGAGAAGCCAATGGCTAAGGTATAATTAAATGTTGTATATGATGTTTATCAACATACTGAGCAGTCTGAACCTATTTTTGACACGTATCTAGTGGAAAAGGTTGATAGCAATACCACACTTAATTCATCAGATACGAGTACTAATGGAGGAAAGAGTGCCCAGGATGTTGATTCTAAGATTCACGAGCTTGAAATTCTGTTAGCTCTAAAGACAAAAGATTTTGAAGATGCCAAACTCGATTTCTCAGAGAAAAGTGACAAATTTGAAGCTTATTTTCAAAAACTTGAAAAAGCAAATGTTGTTCTTGAATAAAAATTGGATCGTAAGATTCACGATTTCAACGCGGGAAAGGAACATTTTGTGAAACAAATAAATTTGTTAGAATCAAAGTTGGCTTCTCAAAATCCAAGTCCTCCGCCTGCTTCACTAAGTGAATTATATGTGCAACCTATCGACCCTATAGATAGTAATGACAATGTTGATAACGACATATTTGACAATATGAACATTAAGTTAGAACAACGTGTCGCTCAATTACTTCTACAAAATGAGCAATTAAAAGCTCAGATTCAAGAAAAGGTATTTGCACTTACAACTGCGAAAAATGAATTAAGGAAGTTAAAAGGAAATAGTGTGGATACTAAGTTTGCAAAATAGCATGTCTTGGGGAAACCTCCTTCTCAACCAATCAGACCACGCTCAGTTGCTAGACAACCGAATGCATTTCAGTCTGAACGACCAAAATCGTTGAGCCTAAGGTTTGCCTCCCAAGCTGACATGCGTAGCAAGTTTTCAAAACCAGTCACTCCACCATCTAGATCCTCCTTAAGACAGACTGTATTTGCAAAACCCGATCACATGAATCCTTCAAGAAACTCTAGATCTAGCTCCAAGAACATGCATAGGCATAGTTCAAATGACACCGGTCACAAAAGCTATCTAGAGGATGCTAAGAACAAGACACAAGCAAGAGATAGGACAAACCACAACCTAGGAGCGAGAATCACACATCTAGGAATTTTAGACCCTTCTATGATGTGCACAAATCCGCCAACCTTAGGAACTCTAGAGCCTTCTCAGATGCTAAGCACTTTGTTTACACGAAATGTAACAAATGCGTGTTTAATACCATTCATGATGATTGTATCACTAAACTCCTGAACAAGGTGAACCAAAAAGCTAGAGCACCTCAAAGACGGAACCCTAAAGGAAATAGGTTTTCTCCAACTAAGTCTTCCACTGTGCATGAGAAAACAATGACTCCTAGACCTTGTATTAGGTGGATACCAACGGGTAGAACCTTTAACACAATAGGTCTTAGGTGGGTTCCTACTGGAAAGATATTTCCCTCTAGCACGACAAAGGTTCATAGTAAACCCCCACATGGTTCTCATAAAGATATCACTAACCCACATGCAAGCATACAAACTTCTGATGAAAATGCACGTACCAAAGTCGAAGTTCAACGGGCACACAAAGGTCCAATATTTTTAACCCGTTCAAAAAAAGACACTCTCGGAGTTTGGTTGCTGAAGAAGCAGATATCATAGAAACAAGTGTCTCAGGGGTTTCATAATTAAGCTTCTAGCAATGGCTTATAGTAAAATTACAGACTGTAACCCGAACTCAAAAGACAGGAAAGTTCATCCCGATGATGACTTATCCTCTGAACGAGAAATTAATTTTTCTCGGACATGAGCTATCTGTAAAAACATTCAACGTTTTTAAGCTCATGTACAAAGACTTACAGTCACCTGTCAGACAGTAACTCGTACTTCAATAGCAGGAAAGTTCATCCCGAGTATGACTTACCCTCAAAACGAGAAATTCGATTTTCTCGGACATGAGCTTACAATAACACTACTCGAAAGTTTTAAGCTCGTGTAAATGACTTCTAAGCGCATCACAGCTTAGGACTCGGACCTCAAATAAGGAAAGTTTATCACGGACGATAACTTATCCTTTTCAACGAGAAATTAATATTTCTCGGTCATGAGCTTCTCATAAAAACATTCAAAGTTTTTAAGTTCATGAAAAATGACTTCTAAGTAAATGTCAGCTTAGAACTCGAACTTCAACTTAAGGAAAGTTCATCACGGATGATAACTTATCCTTCACTACGGGAAATTCATTTTTCTCGGTCATGAGCTAGTCACAAAACAATCAACGTTTTGAGCTCATGAAAAACGGACCCGAAAGGGAAGTGTACGTTTCAGTGCGCTTTCCCTAACCAATAGAAGAGAAGTCTTCTATCATGATTATTTTAAAACCGCTGAACACAACTTTTCAAGAATTTCTCAAAAGGGTTTTACAAATCTTTCAAAATTGTGTGTTCAACCCTCCCTTCCTCATAATGATTTTATATCTCAAAATGTCATATGCTATATGGATCAATTTTTGAGGGGGAGCATTTTAAAATCAAAGCCTTTAATGTTGTTGGGTACATCTCAGATATTGTCATATTTTATGTATTCAACACATTCCGAAAGTGATATAAAATTGTCAAATGTAATATATTATATCAGAAAAGGTATCTCAACTCCGTACCTCAACATATTTTGTGGTGTCGTTTTCTCCAAAATTTTGTCAAACTTTTGTTTCAAGACACCCATATATTGTTGAAGGGGAGCATCCCGACTGAAAAAGTTCCGTGATTCATGTGTGTACACATGTTTTTCTCCCAATCGGTTTTCAGAAATTTTCATATTTTAATCAAGTGGTATCTCTAATATGATGTTTTTATATTAGAGATAGGGGATAAAATGTGATTAAAATGTAATATATTGCAACATGTGATCTTAAAGACTCAAGTGAAACTCTTTCCTTCACATGCTAAACTATTTCGAATATCGATGCATGTGTGTAGGGGGAGCTTTTCGAAAATGTAAAACTTTCAGAGTGTTAAAAATTTAGATTTTTATCAAGCACTTTGAATGGTTTTCAATGGTTTTATGGTTACGATCTTTAACCAAAAGAACCTACTGTCCACGACGGAACGATGGAGTCAAAAGGTGGTTTAGGATAGGAAACTAAGTCCTATGATCCAACCAAAACCTGAGGGATCTACCAAAGGACATTCAACAGCTAGAAATAGTTGTCCTTAGGAAAGATGGAGTTGAATGAAGCTGAATGCGGACCAATTATTTAAGTTAGCATTGGAAAAATCACAACAAGGTGCTAGTGATGACGTATTGGAAAGCATTGAAGGAGTTAAATATTCTATGCAACTTAGGCAGAAACCGGGTTAACACATCTATCGAAGACAAGCGTCATGGACCCAGTAATGCGATACACAACCCTTCCCCAGCCATTCGAATTTCACTCAAAAGAAACTTGTCTCATTTTCACGATCAACACGTATCTATTGACTTTCTCACTCCGAGTTAGTTAATATTGAAAAGGTGGCAGTCTGCTCCATCCTCCGATTACCAAAATGCACTTATTGTGTCTAGAGCCAAATGAGATCTATCTATCATCTCATTAGGACACAATCGAGTCCTACGCATTATCCTTGTGATATTGCCAGAACATCTGAGTGATACGATTTATAATGAAGATGGAAATCCTACTTGAGCCAACATCAAACAAGCTCATGGTAGGTAACTTGTACGATTCAACAGAATCAAACTTGTGAGAACTGGAATGCAACTAAGTTTGGATTCTTAATTGGTTCAAACTTGATTCCAGGTTTCTTCGCAAAATCCGTGTGATCTTGCCAGAACATTCAGAGTGACACTCCTTAGTGCTCACAATGACGAATGGAAATCCTTCGAGTGTCAACATCAAACAACACTACGGTAGGTGACTCGCAAGATTCTCTATGAATCAAGCTTGTGACAAACTGGAAAGCAACAATGGGGCGATTCTTTTAGAATCAAACTTGTTCCAGGAAATCTGAATTGACGACTCTAATCAGACGGATAATTTATCCTTATGATTCATTCTTTGCGTTCGCAGTCTGCTTTGAGACGGTCGAGTAAATAGAACTGGCTACTACCGCCGGGAAACCCTGTCAAGGAGGTTCTTAATCGAATCTTCTCGATCACAGGTACGGTATCTAATACCATCTAACGGTCTTCACCAACCGGAGGTAAAACGCTACCGAGTTAGGGTGAAATGTTCAAAGGCATTTCGTCCGTGTATATATATGTTGATGCATATCAAGAAGGTGGCGTAGCTGTGTAACCGATGTCGATTCAGAAGTCACAAGAGCACAAGATGGCGATAATCAAGATACTTAAGACTGTAAGAATGTAATTGGTCATCTTGTCACAAGACCTTAAGATGAACACTATCAAGAATAGATAGAAGATCTCAAGCACTCAAAGTCAACTGACAAATGCTCAAGATAAAGATCACAAAGTGAAGGATATGTAAATCTTGCTTATGTTTTAGAGAGAGAAAGAGATAGAGAGATGGTGAGAACACACACACTAAGAGAGAGAAAGTGAAAGAAAGACACTTTTCAACTATGTGTAAAATGAAGAACCACACTCCCTCTCCATCTAAGGAGAGGGTTTATATACTTAAGCCCTTGTCATGGGCTTGGGCTTACATTTGGGCCGGCCTACACATGTTGTAGGCTAGGCTTGGGTTTGTTTGTTAAATAAAGATAAGTAACTAAACTACGAGCTATTACATGGACTATTGTTGGAGTGACCGATCCTTCTTAATACGTAAAACGTATTTCCAACAATCTCCCCCTAAGGGAGGTCACTCCAAACAAGGGCATTACCCAAGTTACAATAATAAGATAAACCTAGCATACTATGCTTGTCTTGAGCTCATTGTCTTCGTCTTTCTTTTCTTTTTCTTTTCAAGTGAACATGCTGATGTGATCATTGATATCAATCTTGAGCATTAATCTCTTGCCTTGATCTTGTGCATCCATCACTTGTGATCTTCGCCTCTTCGTGATACCATGTCCCACATACTTATACCTTTGTAATTCTTGAAAGCTTCAGAATTCGATACAGCGGAAGACTTAACTTTTAGGCTATCTTGAATTTGTTTATGTATTAAGTGCGAAAAGTATAAGCATGCGGGGACGACTTCTTCTTGGATTCCGCAACGCCACCGTCTTCAAATGCCGCAACATAAGTAGACACGAACGAAATGGCTTTGAACACTTCATTCTAATTCGGTAGCATTTTACCTCCGGTCGGTGAAGACCGTTTGACGATATAAAATATCGTACTTGTGGGAGGTAGATTTAATTAAAAATCTCCTTGACAAGATTTCGCGGGTAAACCCGTTCTCTTTACTCGACCGTCCAAAGCTGACTGTGAACGTAAAGAGTGAATCATTTGGATAAAATTATCTGCTAGATTGAAGCCATCAATTCTGATTCCTTGAACAAGTTTGATTCATTAAAGAATCGCACCATCGTTTCTTTCCAGTTGTCACGAGCTTGATTCATATTGAATCTTGCAAGTTACCTACCAAATGTTGTTTGAGGTTAACACTAGAAGGATTTCCACTCATCACTGTGAACACTGAGGTATCACTCTGAGTGTTCTGGCAAGATCACTAAGATATTGCGTAGAGGCCTGGAACGTGTTTAAATTCAGTTAAGAATTAAACCACTGTTGCTTTCCAGTTATCACAAGTTTGATTCATAAAGAATCGCACAAGTCACCTACCATGAGCTTTTTGATATTCGCTCAAGAAGGATTTCCATCTTCAATGTAAATACTTTCGTATTACTTGGATGTTCAGGCAAGATCATGAAGATCTTGCGTAGGAATCTTTAAAATCTTTCTAACTTTTCACAGTGTGTGAAGAAGCAAGGAAATATGGAAGTGTGTCCTAATGAGATTTGATGATCTCAAATGGATCTAGACTCGATCGTGCACTTTGGATTTTAGTGATCGGAGGCTGGAGAGGAGTGCCACCATTTCAATACCAATTTATTCGGAGTGAATAAATCAATAGATAATGCGTTGTCTCCGTGTGAATAAAACAAATATCTTTTAAGAGATATCTGAGTTAGCTGGGATGGGTTGTGCATTGCGTCACTGGGTCCATGATGTCTATCTTCAATATCAAGAATCATTAAAAATGATCTCAATAGCATATGTATTGACCCGGTTTCTGCCTAAGGTTGTAAGGACGACTTCTTTCTTTACACCCTTTATCTTTATAATTCTTTTTCATTCTTCAACCCCTTCAATGCTTACCAATACGTCATAACTATCACCTTGTTGTGATTGTTCCATTGCTAACTCTAGTACTTGGTCAGCATTCAACTACATTCACAATCTTCCCCATCTTTCCTAAGGACTACTATTTCTAGCTATAGAATGTCCTTGGGATGATTCCTCCGGTTCTAGAGGAATCATTAGACGTAACCTATCCTACCATCCTTACGTCACCACAATCTTCATCGTCGTGAAATAAATGGGTTGAGGGTAAGTATAAATCACCATGAAATCCATTTTGATGTGCAAATCCATTTTGCTCCCCCTTAACATATGCCACGATATTCAAAAACATTTCGCACAGGTCGGGATGAGCCAGCACATTAAGTCAAACCATTTGTGATAATATCCCATATTAAATCACATTTTCTCCCCCATATTAAAAATATTAACCCAATCGATGTTTTTAATATCAATTGATTTAATGAAGTTTTAACAAAGGTTTTGGGAAGAAAAATGGAAGTCCATTTTATCGTCATGATATCAAATGTATGAGATATGGTATCGATTTGTAGCGTGATCACATATTTACCATATTAAAAAAATGGACAAGGTTGGACCTGATTGATGAGAACATCATATGATAAGATCAAATGGTTCTTGTCCGCATATGTTGGTCGCCTCGTCACGTTTGAAGTCATCTCTTGACACCACGTGTACGATTGGTATTGGTGTCTTGACACCAGTTAGTGAGCTTGGCACGTTCGGTATCGAAGATTCTGAATGCTTGACAATTGCTCCCCCTCAATTGTTGACCCGTGTTCTATCGAAAGAGCTGTATTCGTCGGTTGAGTAGTCGCATCGTCGAGTATGTAGATACCAATTGTAGATAGCATGGTTGTAGAGATGATAGCTTCATAAAAACAAGACTTCTCTTGTTTTAACAAATAAATGCACTAAAACGTACATCGATTTGTGTTAGACCAAGTTATAAAGTAAACTTGATCCCTTACAAGGTTTTAAAGTAAACCTTGCCCGAGAAAATTAATTCCCGTTGTGAGTCAAAGCTTTCATTAGAAATACTTAACTGTAATGTGAAAACCGCGTTGCAGTCTGAAATAACTACAAGCCATTTAGGCGTGTTTTATGAAATATTTACAACTTTTGTACGAACTCTATTTATGGCGCCGTGTCGATATTAATCGACATTTCTAAGGCCGTAAATATTATCGTACCAAAAGACATGCCTTTGAAAAATAAAGTAAAAATATTTTTGGGTTTTTAGGAATTTTTCAATTTTTATGGTTTTTATATGGTTATCATCGGCGATAACTTCCCTTTAGCTGAAGTCCGGGGCATAATCTGAAATGAGATTATACGTCATTTACACGAGCTTAAAATCTTTGAATAATTTTAATGTTAGCTCGTGTCCGAGAAAATTTAATTTCTCGTTAATGAGGATAAGTTTATCATCGGCGATAAACTTTCCTTTCTTTGAAGTTCGGGTCATCGTCTGTCATTTAACGAGGAGCCATATACACAAGCTTAAAACCTTTGAATGGTTTTAAAATAAGCTCATGTCCGAGAAAACTTAATTTCTCGTTTTGAGTGTAAGTTATCGTTGACGAGATAAACTTCCCTTTCTCAGAAGAACGGATCACAGACTGTGATTTGTCTATAAGCCTTTTACAACTTAACTGCGAGTCCCCTGAGACACTTGTTTCTTAGATATCAGCTTCTTCAACAACCAAACTCTGAGAGTGTCCTTAGTTGTACGGTATACAAATATTGGACCGTTGTGTTCTTGTTGAACTTGGACTTTGGTACCTGCATTCTCATTAGGAGTTTGTATGCTTTGATAAGGGTTAGCGATATCTATTTTAGAATCATGCGGGGGTTCACAGTCAACCTTGGTAGTGCAAGAGGGAAATAACCTTCCTGTAGGAACCCATTTAAGATTAACTGATTTAAAAATCCTACCCGTGGGTTCCCACCCAAGATTGGATTTTGGCGACATGGTTTTCTTATGCAAAGTGGAAGACTTAGTCCCTCTGTTAGCACTTGAGTTCAGCTCCTTCAAGACTTTAGTTACACAAGCCGCATGATTTGTCGTGAAGACACTTTTCATGCATACGGAACAAAAACCGTATTTGAGATCCGAATGAGATCTAGAAATCCTAGCTCTTGCTTGTGGCATTTACTTTGATGCATTTACATAGTGATTATTAGGCATGCTATTCGACCTATGATGTGGCATATTCTTAGAACTATACTTAGAATCACTAGTAGCAGTCTTGTTTGTAGGTTTTACATAGGCTGATTTAATCACATTAGGCCTAGATAGTGGAGTGACTGGTCTAGAACTATGAACCATATCAACTTGGGAGGCAAACCGCGGTCTCGAGGATTTTGGTTGATCGGATCTAAATGCAGTCGGTTGTCGAACGGGCTGATTTTTTGGCGGTTTCCCCAAGATTGATGGTTTTTCAAGCTTAGTGTCCACACTAGTGCCCTTAATTTTCCTTAGCTCGTTTTTCAAAGCAGCTATAGCAAAAACCTTTTTCCTGACCTTGAGCCTTTAAATTCTCATTCTCTTTGAGCAATCTATCTTGGGATGCCAACTTAGATTCAAGCAACTTAATTTGTTTCAAAAGATTATCCTTTTCAGCTTTAGAATCTAGAACTTTTTTATCCAATTTTCGTTCAAGAACAACTTTTGACTTTTCAAGTTTTTCAAAATATGTTTGAAATTTGTCCGTTTTCTTCGAAAATTCAATTTTGACATCCTCAAGAGCTTTAGATTGCTGAGCTAAGATCGTTTCAAGCTCTTTAATCTCCGAATCAGAATCGGTTAGTGAAGCAGTTATAAAGCATATATCATGATTACTTACAACACTTTCAGAATGCTCAACATGCGGTATTTCATCGGAATAAACATCATATGAAACATTCGATTGTACCGTATCTGTAGGTTCTTCATCATAAACGGAAATGTTGTCATCATAAGAGATGTCTGTAACGTTCCCTGACGTGCTGCTAGTATCATGATGTGATTCTATGCAAATGTAATCTTTATCAGCTTCCAATTTGTCAACCGTATGATCATTCTCCTCTTGCATCTTCATCATAGAATCTTGCAATCCACTATCATACTCTTCCTGAAGTCGGGATCTTTCATAAATCAATGACGAGACCGATGTCATGAATTTCAACAGTGTACCACGGAACTCTTGAACCTCCTTATGTGTGTATTGAAGAAATGACTGACATATCCCTGAATCAGACTTAACAATGTTGAATTGGAAGAAGTGCGTAAGTTTTGTCACTAGAGCTTTATATGCAGATACTGATGCAGAGTGATTAAAGTCTTCTTTGTGAAGTTTCTCAGCTAGTTGGTTCAAGTTGAGGAATATTGAGTCGATGAATGTATAACGATCTTGACCAAAGAGTGTCACAAATTCACTTCCTCCTTGAAACCATGAAAGGGTTACAAGATGAGACTGAAGTAGTCGAAATAACGTTATACCACTTTCTCTAGCTGTGTTTTGCATAAGATGCAATTCTCCCTCTTGAGATGTCGAATTCAACGATTCCATTGAAGTTTGATGTGAAGATTTACAAACCGTTGATCGAACATTGAAAGAAAGTAAATGTGTTTGTTGTTGTGTGTAGAAGCCGAGAAATAATGTTAAAATCCCCTAAGTTATGTTCTCGATAAGCCGAGAGAAAGTAAATGTGTTTGTTTTTTAAGGAATAATTTTTGGTTATCGGAATGTTGATCGGAATAAAGATCGGAAAGCTGTCGGAAAAAGCCTATCGGAATACCGTTGATCGAAATGTCCTATCGGAATACCCTTAATCGGAATTTACCTAATCAGAATACCCTAATCGGAATACCCTAATCAGAATACCCTTGTCGGAATAAACACTATCGGAATACCCTTGTCAGAATAAACACTATCGGAATACCCTAATCGGAATACCCTAATCGGAATATCAAATCGGAATGTCCTTATAGGAATCCACCAAATCGGAATCCCTAAACCCTATTCCGATTACACTGATCGGAATACCTATAAACCCTTTTCCGAAGACCTGATCTGAATAAATCCCACTTTTCTTGGACAAAACTCAACCAATTCGTGATTTTAAGCCAAAAAATGATCAAAACACCCAAAAATTTTGTGTTTTTAGCCAAAGTAACAATACCAAATCACTACCACAACTATGTAGATGATTTGTATCAAGAAAAAACCATCAAAAACACAAAAAAAATTGGTTTGTGTAAAAATGGATCAAAATAGGCGTATGAATCAAGAACACAAACACATAAACAATACAATCATCCCATGGCTCTTGATACCATTTGAAGGATATGTAAATCTTGCTTATGTTTTTGAGAGAGAAAGAGATAGAGAGATGGTGAGAACACACACACTTAGAGAGAGAAAGTGAAAGAAATACACTTTTCAACTATGTGTAAAATGAAGAACCACACTCCCTCTCCATCTAAGGAGAGGGTTTATATACCCAAGCCCTTGTCATGGGCTTGAGCTTACATTTGGGCCGTCCTACACATGTTGTAGGCTAGGCTTGGGTTTGTTTGTTAAATAAAGATAAGTAACTAAACTACGAGCTATTACATGGACTATTGTTGGAGTGACCGATCCTTCTTAATACGTAAAACATATTTCCAACACAAAGGCATGAAAGAACAAAACTATTACAAACAAGATCAAGACCAAGATACAAGACCTAAGAAGGAAGATCACCTCCAGAAGAATGTATTCACTCAATCATCTTATGCATTTTAAAAATGACCGATACATTAGGGGAGATTGTTAGCCCTATATTTTATATAGTCGAACAAGAATGTAATAGGTCATCTTAGTCGTAAATGGTCTTGTATTGTAATAGGTTAGTTAGGAAAACCGGGCTTGGACTTTAAGCTAATATTGTATAAGTTAGGGGCTCTAAGCCCAAGACAAACCAAGCCCGACCCATGGAAACAAACCCACGATCCATGGAAAGCCCATGTGGTTCGTGGGTATATATACCCTCTTCCATGTGTGGAAGAGGGTGTTGGTTACATTTACTTTCTCTCTCTAAAGTAAAAAACCTTCCACCATCTCTCTAATTTCTCTCTCATCTTTCTCTCTCTAAATATTGTGTTATGGATTGAAGCGGAATTAACATCAAGATCTGCTAGTAATGAATGTACTCAACACAACGACTTCTGAAACAATTCAATTGACAAACAATTTTCAATTTCTATATATTTAAGGGATTTACATTTCCAAAAACGTTTTGCATTGTAAACATGTTTCATCCCTTCTGAATGCATTAAGTTTCCAGATCTCACTGAGTAACTTAATTAAGTCTTCTAATCTAAGTAACGTAAAACCATCATACGAATTCTCATTCTACAAACGGTTTTCTCTCCATCACAACATCATCCAAAAATCTCATTTGAAGACGAAGTAATTTCAAGTTTTCGTCAATTAGGAGCATTCGACTTAAATTTTAAGGGTATAAATTTTGATGTCAAAATCAATGTATGGAGAAGCATGCATACAATCTCCATAGCATAAGTTTAGTAAAAATATTTTGTAAACTTTTTCATGAGATTAAATTTCTTCATAAGTTATGTTGCGGTATTGGTTAAACCAATTAAATAATTTACCCACAACTCATCACATCGTACTTTGCTAGAACTCGGCTACGCACAAAGCAATACCCTTATTCAATGTTGTTGGGATGTGAATTTGTGGTAAATCACCCTTAAGGTACAATTCAATTAATAATCATAGGTAATTTGAATTTGACGCACAGGCAAGCCATGAATTTGGTCAGCGACTAATGGCATAACACCTCCTTCCTTAACCGGGTACATGACCAGCGGTGCGTTATACCCACTTTATAGTTTGACAAATTGAGTAGGCCGTTAGATTATTATTGCAATTCACAATAAACGTAATCTTATATAATTTAAATCTATTAATAAATCAACAATTCAACAATTTTATATAAACAAGTAAAAACAACTAAATCATAAACACATAATAACAATTTATATTGGCAACAAATAAATCAAATAGCCACATGCATACGATTTATTCAATAATCATCAAATCTAGGTATTTATATCTCTATATAAAAGTCTTCCCTAATTCTAGATTTATTGAATCAAATAATCACATAGCACATAAAATTATATAAACATATAAATTTACGATCCATGAAAACATGCACGTAATCATGGAATCCCCACAAATCTTAACAATTAAATCTCTACGGATCGTAACCATACATGACATAACAATTAATCATGCAATATAATCTAAAATTATCCCACATGTAACTTAGGGTTTCAAAACAATCACTTTTTTTATTAAAAATAGAGTAAAAACCCTAATTTTTAAAAAAACAAAACCATAATTTTATGAAAAACCTAAAAAACATGCAGTTTTAACTGAAAACAATTATAGTTAAAAAAACTTTAGATTTTCGATAATTATAACATGTTAAACCAGGCTCTCGATGCCACTGAAGGATTATTAGTATCATAACAATTATATAAAACCCTAAACGAGATCAAAGCACATCAAGCGAAAGCGATTTAACAAGATCATAACTAATAACACAATTATAATTAATCGAATTAGGGTTACATACCTTTACGCTAAAGCAATTATGCAAGACGAAGAACAAATCACCTATTCGGGTTTAAACCGTATATACCAAGATATAGTCTAAAGTAAGACTATGTTACGTTCTTGTACACACGTAATACAACGAGCTAACCGTGATTCTAGCACGTGAAAACCGAGCTACAACGCTTGTAATTAATCTACCCAACAACCCTAGAGAGGGTCTAGGACTAGATTAAGTATACAATCAATCAACCAAGAAAACCAACCAAACACCCCTTTGTGGTGTGTCTTACGACCGGCCCAAAAGAGAAAGAAGGGGGAAGACTTATTGTTGTGTGATTATGAGGGGATTAGGAGGTGTATTTATAGTCCTCAACCCTTGTAGCCCAAGATAAATAAAAAGCAACAAATGCCCCCCTCCCCCCCCCCATTGGAGCCCATAACCGACCGACTAACACCCCTTAGGGTGTTCTGGTAACTTCCAAACTTCTTTCCTTTTGTTTATGTATACTATATATTTATTTAAAATTCGCTATAACTTAACTATTAATTATTTTACGATCGTTAAAGTTATATAGTTACTTGCTCGTTTAAATTAATAAATACATAAATATATTTATTAAATAAATTAATAAATACAATAAATATATTTATTAATTATATTAACTCTTTACGTATTGTATGCAATCCCGTAATCTCGAGTTCGATCCTATCACACGACTATTAAATATAAGTCCATAAACTTACACTTTCTTCTTTACGACGAATTCGTTCTACTCAAAACACTTCTTGTTGTCTTGAATCTCGTTGTTTTCATAAAGGACGCATTATTCCTTCTAACTTTCTTGGACTTGACTTCATTCGACTCATGTTCAGTTCCATTAGCTTTAATTGTTTGCTTGATATTAATGATCCAATCTTTCCTTCCTTCCTCTTGGAATTCTTTAACTCGTACACATTCATTTGCATCAATAATGGTTTATCTATAAGATTTTCCATCAAGGGTAAACCCTTTGTATATACGCTTGAAGAATTTGGTGAGATTCTCAAAGTTCCATACGAAGGTCAATGTAGGTTCACCGATGCTTGGAGTTTAAACTTTTTAGAATCGGCCCCTATTGATGTGAATTATGTGACCGAGATACCCTCGGCTTCGGACATCTTCTGTGCAATTGCTAAACCTCGTGAACACCCTATTCTTGGTAATTTTGAGGGAGAAGTTCGTACTCTCACTCCTTGGGAATTACTAACTAGCGATCTTAATGATTTTATGATCCCAATGCAATGTGTTTGGATGCTAATCGCAACCGTGTGCCCGCTTGTCTTGCACATATGTTGTATTGTGTTGCTACCTCCACTCCATATAACCTTGCATTTTTCATAGCTAGAAGAATAAGATTTTTGTTGTTACCTCTTCCTGTAGGTTTTTACACACGACTACTTAAACTATAAAGAGATGAAGATTAAAACAAAAAAGAAAGATTATATTAAGATGAAGAATAAAAGAGAAAACAAAAGGTTGTGATTTCTTAGTGAGAGAAAGACATGATGTTTCTTTCTCTACGAACTATGAAAATGGAAAAAACACACACATAAATGAGGTGCTAGGGGCCTTTTATACTACAAGTGTAATGTATAGAAGGCCTTCCTCATTTGTGTGTTCGGGACTAATTCACGTTACATACATAACATAAACTAAGAACTCTCGACACCGTTGAATAGCATTTTCCACGAGCTTCGCAACGGTATATTATATGACCATCACTTTAAATACGGCTAAAATTCTCCCCCTAAGGGGTGGTCATGTAATATGTGACTTCACTTCTTTGATGTTGCAAACTTTGAAGCTCGTTGTCTTGAGAGTTCTTTCATAGTTCCTTTCATAAGTTGTGATCTTGGATCTTTGATCTTTGCCTTGACTTGATCTTGAAACTTTGCCAACTTGTGTTCTTGTGTCTTTAACCACATACTCATATTTTGCATTGTCTTGAAAGCTTGTTAACAATCTCCTTTGATCATCAGAGTAGTGGAAGTCTTTGTCTTTAGATGTTCTTAAGCTTTCTTCAATTACTTGAGTATGTGGCCTTGAATTACGACTATTGAGATAACTCCACCATTTGCATTCCTCCGGTTTCCCGTTATACAGTACAAGTACTGTACCTGTGATTAGGTAAGTTCAAAGAACTTCCTTGACAGGATTGCCGGCTATGGTAGCCGTTCTCATTACTTGAACATCTCGAAAGATAGTTCATAGTAAGAGTGAATCATGTAGTTCCATTCTGCTGATTAAATTGTCAATTTATTTCCTGGAACAAGTTTGAATCAATTAAGAACCAAACCGTTGTTGCTTTCTAGTTGACACAAGTTTGATCCGTATAGAATCTCAGAAGTTACCTACCTCAGTGCTCTTTGATGATGACACTGGAAGGATTTCCATTCGTCAAAGTAAATACTAAGAAGTATTACTCTGAATGTTCTAGAAAGATCATAAAGATATTGCGTAGAGACCTGGAACGAGTTCGAATCAAGAAAGAATCAAGCCACTGTTGCTTTTCAGTTAGCATATGTTTAACTCAAGTGAATCTTACATATGACCTACCGCAGTGCTGTTTAATGTTAACACTAGAAGGATTTCCATTCATCACTCCGAATGTTCTGGCAATACCACAAGGATAGAGCGTAGGACTCTGTAAATTATCGCTTGTGTTCTAATGATAAAAAACAATTAATATATGGAATAAGTGTCCTAATGAGATTTTTGATGAATCTCGTTGGCTCTATACTCTATAAGTGCACATTTATTTGGTGATCGAAGGCTGGAGAAGACTTCCACCTTTTCGATATCTACTATCTCGGAGTGAGAAAGTTGATAGAAATGAGTTGAACTCTGTGACAATAAAACAAACTTCTTTTGAGTGAAGCTTGAGTAGGCTGGGAAGGGTTGTGCATTGCATCACTGGGTCCATGATGCTTTGTCTTCAACATCAGAAATCAACTAAGTGATTTTGGTAGTGGATGAGTTGACCCGGTTTCTGCCTAAGTTGTATGGAGGGCTATTTTCTTTTCACCTTTTATCCTTACATTTCTTTTTCATTCTTCAGCCCCTTCAATGCTTACCAATACGTCATAACTAGCACCTTGTTGTGATTGTTCTAGTGCTAGCTTAAGTACTTGGTCAGCATTTTTTCCGTACACTCAACTACTCCATCTTTCCTAAGGACTTCTAATTTCTAAATGGATTGTCCCTGGGAATATCCCTCAGGTTTTGGTTGGATCATAGGACGAATACCTAACCACCTTTTGACACCAATATCATCGTGAATAGTTGTGTTGAAGGGTATAGATACCATCACCAGAAAAACATTTGAAAAAGGTATCAAGATGTTGATGAAATCAATGTTTAAATCTTGATAGTTTTCTATATCACCAAAAACGCCCCCCTACAAATGTGCTTCAAAATGCGAAAGCATTTAAGTAAACATTTTGCACATGTTAGGACGAGGAAGCACTTAAATCAAATATCTTATCACAAAATGAAACATTTTGATCACATCTTAATCACTCTTCTCCCCCTCAAAAAATGCATGTGATTGTGAAATTTTTGATATACTAGTGATGTAACATGGAGAGAATAATGTTTCATGAAAATTTGGAACTATATGTTATGAGATTTTTGTACTCCCCTCGAAAAAAGAATCTGATAAAAATAGGGGAGTATATGAGCACACAATTTGAAGGACACTGAAAAAATATCTTTTGAATATATCTTGAAAAATTATGCTCAAAACCGAGAAAACTGAATTTCCCGTTGTTGAAGAAAAATGTACATAAATGAACATTTTCCTTGAGTTCATGAGCTGAAACCTTTGAATGTTTTAATATAAGCCCATGGCCGAGAAAAGTTAATTTCCCGTTGTTGAGGATAAGTCATAGACTTTCCTTTCTTTGGGGACCGGGTTATAGTCTGACATGTGACTATAAGCCATTATGAGAAGAAAATAGAAAAGACATGTTTTGAAAACATTTGAACTCCCATTCGAACTTTATGTACATACCCGTGTCGTTATTGAGCGACATTTCTAAGTACGTCCATATTATCGATGCTAAGAGACATGTCGAAGAAGAATATTCTTGGTATTTTTCAAAGATTTTCTCATTTTTTAATTTGTTTTTATAGGTTTTATATTTTTGTATTTTGATTTTCTGACAGATATATATACAAGGTAACTACGAATGTGTACGACGTTCAAGTTAATCTGGAGAGAAACTACGCATACCAAGTCGACGAACCAAGAATTCAAATCTGTCTTGGGAAAGAGCTATGGTGAAGATGTCGGCCAGTTGGTAGTCCGTCTTGACAAAATATAGGTCGATCATTCCTCTTTCCACGTGCTCCTTTATGAAATGGAATCGGACAGCTATGTGCTTGGTCTTGGAGTGTTGGACCGGGTTGCAGGATATGGCTATGGCTGATTGTGAATCAAAATAAATAGGAGCTTTGTTAAAGTGAAAGCCATAATCCGTGAGTTGTGTTCTCATCCAAAGGACTTGAGCACTACACACAGATAAAGACACATATTCTGCCTCCGTGGTGGACAACGCCGTACAATCTTGCTTTCTTGAGGACCAACTCACTAGCTTCTCACCTAAGAATTGTGCTCCGCCGGAGGTGCTGTTGAATGTATCATGACACCCTGCATGGTCGGCATCTGAAAAGCCAGTTAGATTAAAACCAGAATCCTTCATATACCAGAGACCCATGTGAACGGTTCCCCGGAGACAACGAAAGATCCTTTTAACATCCTTGAGGTGCTTCTCAGTTGGCTTAGCCTGGTACCGAGTACATAAACAAGTATTATTCACAATGTCCGGTCTGCTTGAGGTTGTACATAAGGGACCCGATCATTCTATGGTATTTTGTAGCATCTACAAATGTCCCTTTATTATCCACATCAAGCTTGTGTTTAGTTTCTATTGAAGCACCAATAGGATCACAGTTTTCCATTCCAAATTTCTTTAGAATTCCGAGCACATATTTGGACTGATTTATGAAAATACCACGGGGGGATTGGTTGACTTGGAGACGAAGAAAAAACGTCATTTCCCCCATCATTGACATTTCAAAGCGGCTTTTCATAAGGTCGGCAAATAGTATGGAATATTTTGGGTTAGTAGAACCAAATATTATATCATCTACATAGACCTAAGCCACCAAGATGTCGCTGCCGTAGTGCTTGATAAACAACGTTGGATCAATGGTTCTTTTGCTGAAGTGATTTTGGAGAAGAAATGATGATAATTCGTCGTACCTTGCCCTCGGTGCTTGTTTCAAACCATAAATTGCCGTTTTCAACTTGTAGACATGGCTTGGATGTTCGATGTTGATGAAACCTTCTAGTTGACATACGTACACATCTTCTTTTAACGGCACATGCAAGAAAGCCGTCTTCACCTCCATTTGATACATGATAAGAAAATCCTAATAGCTTCCATTCGAGCAACCGAGGCGAAGGATTATGTGAAATCAATTCCCTCCTGCTGTTTATAACCTCTCACAACCAACCGAGTCTTGTTCCTAATGAATGTTTGTTCTTCATCCATCTTGTTTTTGAATAACCATTTCAGGGTAAGGGGATCGATATTGTTCGGGCGTGGTACTAACTCCCATACATCAAGCCGAATGAATTGATTGATCTCTTCTTGCATAGACTCAATCCATGATGCCGGTCATTGCTTCTTTAACACTTTTTGGTTCCATTGTGTTGACTGATAGTGCATAGATACACATATCACCATCGGTATGCAGCTGATTTCGTGTCGATACTGGTCGTGAGAGACCGCCAATTACTTGAACCAAAGGAAGATCCTTAGTCCATTTGTGTTCATGTGGAAGTGTATGAGAAACTTGATGCAAGCTCGACGGATCCACATATGGTGTGGAAGACCGAGTAGTACTTGTGGAAGCCGCAAATGGATTAACAAACTCATGTTCGTTGAGCATCGCATTGTTTGCATTTTCAGCAACTATTTCATTATGAGGATGAACATGATTAGGAATTTGCTGAGAATGTTGTTGAGTCGTGTCAGCAGTCTGAGAGGTGGTTGGAATATTTGGAGTCAATATGGTTGAGGTTGACATAGATGGTGCAGAAGAATATGTCGTTGGTGTAGATGCAATTGGAGGTTCTTGAACTACCGTAGCAGGTGCAGCCGGGGCATTTTGAGTAACACCAAATGACGAAGGACCCTCCATATATTCATAATAAATTGGCCCAAATAAAACTTCCAAGTCACATTCCGAAGGTTGTAAAGATGATATTGTTGACCGTGAAAATTGAAGCGCGAGTCCTGAACTTACGTGTCCAGAAGTCTGACCTTGAAGCTCAGGATGTGAACTTCTATGTTGAGAGGCCATACCCAAGAGTTCATCAAAGTTAACATTCATAGTCTCCATTACTTTTCTTGTCCTTCGATATAAACCCTGTAAGCACAAGCAGTTGAAGAATAACCAATGAAAAATCTAATATCACCTTTAGGTTCGAGTTTACCAATATTTTTCCGATCATTTTTCGGATAACATAATGCACCGAATACATGTAGAAACGATATATCCGGTTTTCTTCCATTAATGATCTCATAAGGTGTTTTGTTGAATTGGGTGTGAATAATGGAGCGGTTTTGAGTATAACATGCAGTTGCTATAACGTCGGACCAAAGGAATAACGGTGCACTGGAGGAGAGAAGCATCGTCCTAGCAGCTTCAACTAACGTACGATTCCTCTGTTCCACAACTCCATTCTGCTCTGGAGTTCTTACAGCCGAAGTTTGATGAGAAATCCCAACTTCGTCAAAATAAGCTTTTAGTTGCTGATTGGTGAATTCTGTGCCGTTATCCGTTCATACAATTATGACAGGGGCTTGAAGTAGCACTGATGTTTTCTTCAAGAAATTTTAATTACACCAGGGGCTTCATCTTTTGAAGCAAGAAAATGAACCCATGTGTAACAAGAATAATCATCCACAATCACAAGGACATATCGCTTTCCATTAATACTTTGATTCGCGTTAGGCCACACAAATCCATATGTAGGAGATGTAACCTATTCGTGGAGTGTGGAACAGGTTTGGGTTTGTGAGGCTTTTTCTTGCTCTTACCTTGCTCACATGAAGGACAAAGATGGTCTTTTGTATATTTTAACTTTGGAAGACCGGTCACGAGATCATCTTTAGCGAGTTGGGTGATGGCATCAAAATTGAGATGCGATAACCTTTGATGCCATAACCATGACTTTGTTGATGTGGCTCGGGCCATGAGACAAATTGGAGAAGCAGTGGACATTTGAAAAAGATCAATGGTGTAAAGGTTGTTGGTACGATTTCCTTTCAGCAAATCAATTCCTTCAAGATCTCTTACAAAACACGTATGACTTCTAAAGGCTACCTCCAAGTCTGAATCACAGAATTGCCCAACCGAGAACAAATTGTGTCCCAAGCCATCAACAAAAGAGACTCTGGTGAAGATTATATTTCCCCAATGAAGATCACCATAGCCTAGAATTGCAGCAATATGATCATTTCTAAATCGAACATTTCCCATGAATCGCCAAACAAAGTTCTTGAGAAGGCTTCGATTCCCAGTCATATGTTTGGAGTAGCCCGAGTCCACGCACTAGAGACAAATTTCAACAGCCTCAGAGGGACCGTCTGAATCATAGACGAGAGTGTTGTCATCATGCATTCCTGAGGTAGATGCTTGCTGTAAGTTTGCCATCAAGATGTAGTTGGCATTCACTTCTTCTTCCTCATCATATTCTGCTGCAGAAGCCATAAGATCAAATTCCCCAGCTTGAAGTGGGATCCCTGCCTCTTCCTTTTGTGCTATAAGAAGTTGAGTCTGAAGATAAGCAGCATCCCTCTACTTTTTAGTTGTGCAATCTCGAGCATAATGACCAAATCCCCTACAGTTGTAGCACTGAACCTGACGATTGTTGTTTCCATTTCCCGTACCAGTATTCTCAGCCCTTGCAACCACAATATTTTCCATCTGATTACCAACCGCTGGCACAACAATTAACCCATTCTGATTACCCACATTCGTAATACCCGGATATTGACCACGGTTTTGTCCATACTAATTTCCTGCATTCCCAAAAGTCTGCCTAGCATTCTGACCATATTTTTGAAACCGTGTCCTCGTGTTCACAACAACTACCAATTGGCAATCTTGATTCGTATTCATTAATGGTTGAGCAATCTGCCTATTTCTAGTGTTTGAGGAGATTCTCTGATTGTTGTTGGTGGGGTTAATGGTAAATTTCAATGCCTTTGCAAGAAGTGCAAGACCAGTATTAATCGCATGAGTAGGGTCGGTGATGTCATCAAAACAAGCAATGGGTTGTTGTAAGTAGTTCACAGCAGAAGGATGTTGATATCCATAAGAGGTGAGTTGTTGTTGTTGTGGCGTGAAGTTACTTGATGAGGGTTGATGGTAAGTGTTAGGACCTTTGGAATAGTTATTTGTAATAGGTATACTAGGAGATATGTAGTTCCTCCTGGTCCTAGTAGTAGTAGGAGCAATACGTGTTCCTGGTCTTTAGAAAGTCAAACTTTATTATTTTGAGTAGTTTGTTAGGATATGCATGTGATATGTTAGGAAAGGATATGCATATCAGAATTACACGTTTTGGTTTAATGATGTATTAGGGTTTCCTTGTAGTATAAAAGGAAACATAGGCAGAAGGGTTAAACACACCTCCATCAAACATTATTCTAGTTCATATTAATATTAGAAATCCTTAGTAAAGGATCAAGTCATTATAGTTATTATGTTTCTTCTTGTTCATAGTATTTGTATTCCGCACTTATACTGTGTGATTCATCTAGAGTCTCTCTGTGAATAGACTTGTGATTACAGAAGTTGTTCACCGTCCTTAACAGGCTGCAAGATCCACATCTACTGGACCCTACAAGTGGTATCAGAGCCTGGGAGAGTCTCTGTACAAGAAGAATCAACTTTTCCTATTACTAATATCTTTGTTTAAACATGTCTGCCTCTAGTTCCACTCAAACAAGAGAAGATAACACCCCTAAAACACAACAACCTCAGTAGATAGTTGCTACGGTTTCCAATACAAATGGAAAATTTCCTTTTTTGATAAAGGATGAGTATGATAGCTGGGCAATGAAGATGGAATGCTGGATCACCAACACTGATCTAGACCTTTGGAAAATTATTCAGAATGAGAATAGTAAGAGGTTTACTGGAAGAGACAAGAATGGTAATATCATCCTTCTTGATCCTAAAACTCATGAAGAAATCCCAGCTGTTTAGAAGGAGATCAAAGCAAAAACTATTTTGCTTCAGTCTCTTCCTGATGATCACATAGGTGATTTTTATCACTTGGATGATGCTAGAGAGATTTGGAATGGAGTAAAATCAAGGTTTTGAGGGAATGAGGAATCAAAGAAAATGGGCAGATCCATGCTGAGAGATGAATTCACAGAATTCAAGATCTCTGAAACTGAAGGTATTCATCAAGGGTATGATAGGTTCCAAAAGATACTTAGCCAGTTGAATCAACTCAGGTCTAAACCTGAAAATGGAGATATCAATGCCAGGTTTCTTATAGCCTTACCTTACTCATGGAATTAGGTAGTAATATCTCTCAAAGCAAAAGGTAGCCTTGACTATCTTAATATTGATGATCTGTTTTATAAGCTCAAAACTTTTGAGCCTCATGTGAGAGGATACTCAAGTGATTCTTTTCCTACTCCTGCTAACTCTGCTTTTGTGAGTTCCATGAGATCTAGTCCCATGTCTTATGCTAGTAGCCCAAGCTATAATGTGTCTTTTCAGCATACTTCTACTCAGCATACTTCTACTCCTGAACCAAAAGACAAGTCTGGTAGCATGGTAGAAGTTGTTCTTCACTCTTTTGTTGCTGATGTTGATCCACAACAGCAGCTTGCTTTTGATGACTTCAAACAGGTTGATAAACTTGACCTGGATGAAATGGATCTCAAGTGGCAGATGGCCATGCTAACTCTCCGGGTTTACAAGTTTGAGAAGAAAGCCGGTCGAAAGTTTAACTACAACCCAAGAGAGCCAGCAAGGTTTGATAGAAGCAAGGTTAGATGTTATAACTGCCAGCAGCAAGGTCACTTTGCTAGGGAATGCCCTAACAAGAATGACCAAGAGAAGAACAGGTATTTAGCCTTCAAGGTTCAGGAGGTAAAGGATGACAAGAAAGCTTTGGTGTCTGTTGACTCTATGGTTAACTAGAGTGATCATCAGAATGCTACCTTGGAAACAGCTGAACCTTCTACTGATGTGTTTGCAATGATTGCTGGGAATCTGTCTGATGCCGAGGAAGTAGAAGAATTTGCTCTTATGGGCATCTCACCTCAGGTACAAAATTGCCCTCTTGGTTGTCATGATAAATATTTAGAACTGTTGTCTCAATACAATGAATTAAATGAACAAAATGATAAGTATTTTTTAGATGTTCAAGCATATCAGAGTTCTTTAAAAACATTGGAACAACAAAATAGGTGGCTTCAAGATACTCAACAAGAATATGAGGATAAAATTAGAATACTGAACATTGATTTAAAAAACATCACCAATATGCTTAAATACACTGAAAAACTAAAAGATGACAGTATCAAGGATAAGCAAGACATGCATGAAAAATTGGATGCTACACTTTTAAGATTTGAAAAATGGAAAATGCACCTAAGAATCTTTCAAAGTTAATTGATAGTAGCATGTCTGGTAGGACTAAGAGAGGTTTAGGATCTGATAAATATATTGATTCAGAAGATGTGTTTGATTTATCTTTTTCAAGTGTCTTTGATCCTGGCAAGGAGGAGGAGGAGGGAAAACCTAGCTACAATAGGTTTAAACCAGCTACAGCAATGCATGTTGTCCCTCCACCTCTTACAGGAACTTTTGTGCCCATATCTAGGCATACTGACTTGGATGGATCATAGATGCATGAGTCTCCAAAAATCTCTACTAATACTAATGACTTTGTCTCTTGTACTTTCAGTGACAAAGCCAGTGACTCTTCATCCTGTGGTTTAAGTGAAGAGTCAAGACCTACAAGCTCCAAGACAAATGACCCTGCTGCTACTAGTGCTAGGAAGAGTGAAGAGAGAGTTACTTCTACTTCAATTGTGTCTATTTCTAGTTTATTGAGTCCTAGGAATGTTGATACTCCTAGAGTTGTGTGTAATAAATTTAGCAGCATGAAACAATGTCATTTGAATAAAAGGTCGTTTAAAACATGCTTTGTTTGTGGAAGTAAATTTCATTTGATTAAAGGGGATCAACCTCCTTTTGTTTATCAAGCATATCCTGCTCCTGGTCCACCAGGAGTTGCTCCATATTCTTCTAGAAGACTAAACCCATGTGCCGAATCTTATTCTTCTTCTAGAAGGACCTCTCCTTTAGTCTCTGATCTTTGGAGAAACAATGGTTTCACCCATAATAGACTAACCAGCAACTATTTTCAGAACTTTAATCATAATTATGCTTTTAATTCAGACCAAATGTATTTTGGGTTGGGAAATTTAGGTACTGCTATTAAGCCCTCAGCAGGTTGTTCTTGGTCAAACAATAACACCCATATGATGAATAGGCAACCTAAGTACAACAGTGGATCTCATCAATCTTCTTAGCTATCTATAAAAGATCCACAAGGCAGACTCAAACCTGAAAAGGTCTGGGTCCCCTTAAGACACTAACTTTTGTATATATCTTTTCTTGTTGTTGTAGGTTACTCCATACCAAGATCCTACTCTAGGAATAGTTGATAGTGGATGCTCTAGAAGCATGACAGGGAATAAAGGACTTCTATCTAACTTTGTACCATTTCAAGGCGGAAAGGTCTACTTTGGAGGTGGTGAAGGAAGGATCTCTGGCAAAGGGACGATACAGACACCTAACCTTAATTTTGAGCAGGTCTACTATGTGGAAGCACTTCAACACTTCAACTTGATCTCTGTATCCCAGATTTGTGACAAGAAGCAATTTGTCCTCTTTACGGATACTGATGCACTGGTGTTATCCAAAGACTTTAAGCTCCCAGATGACTCTCAAGTTCTACTCACAATCCCTAGAAGACACAATCTCTATAGTATCAAGCTGAATGAAGTTAATCCTACTGGTCAACTAGCTTGTTTGGTTGCTAAAGTCTCAGAAGATGAAGCCACTAAATGGCACAGAAGGATGGGACATGTAAACTTCAAGACCATTCACAAATTAGCAAATATGAACTTGGTCTCTGGTTTACCTCCCAAAAGTTTCAGAAATGATATAAATTTCCTTGCATGAAGCAAAGGCAAACAACATAAAGCATCCTTCAAGGCCATTACTGCTCTCAGTCTCATAACTGAACCATTGCAGCTACTACACATGGATTTATTTGGTCCTACCTCCATTAGGAGCATTGACCATAAACAATACTGTCTTGTGGTAACTAACGGGTATAGCAGGTTTACGTGGGTTTTCTTTCTGGCTGCCAAAAATGAGACCTACTCAATTCTCAAAGATTTCATTACACTCATTGAGAATCAGCTGTCCAAGAAGGTGAAAGGTATCCGATGTGACAATGGAACATAATTCAAAAATGCAGACCTCATAGCACTTTGCAATTCTAAAGGTATCAAAAGAGATTATAGTGCTGCAAGGACTCCTCAACAGACTGGTGTTGCAGAAAGGAAGAACAGGACTCTAATAGAAGCTGCGAGAACCATGCTTGCAGACTCCAAGCTTCCTACTATGTTTTGGACAGAAGCTATCAATACTACAAGTTATGTGTTAAATAGAGTTTCAATTACCAATCCACATAAGAAGACTCCCTATGAGCTACTCACAGCTAAAGTACCTAGCATTGCTCATTTGAAGCCATTTGGTTGTCATGTCACCATTCTGAATACTAGTGACTATTTGGGGAAATTTGATGTCAAGGCAGATGAAGGATACATAGTGGGATATTCAGCTCACTCACAGGCCTATCGTGTCTATAATCTCCATGCCAAGCGTATCATAAAAACTATTAATCTTAGGTACTTTGAGGAGAAGACAAACATCCAAGGCAAAGGTCCTGAATGGTATTTTCATCTTGATTATCTTAGTGACTCATTGGGATATTTTTGTTTCAAAACTAACCAAGATGCAGGTCCACAAGTGTTTGTTACTTCTAGTGCAGGTGCTCATTCTAGTTTTTTGGACTCCGATAAGGAGGATGATATTTTTTTGTTCCATCCTATTCCACCACAGTCTCTCCAAATACCAATGCTACTCCTAGTGATGCTTCTCCATCAGACATTATGGACTCACAAGGAGCTCTTGACACATTGCTCAAGAAACAAAAAGATGCTACTACAGCAGCTGCTCAAGGAGGCTTTGAGTTTCCCTTGAGTACCCCTGCTGTCCAAGTTACTCCTAGTGCTCCCAATGTTACTCCTAGTGCAAGTTTAACACCTATTGGTAGTCCGGTTAGTGATCCTACTTCCTCAACTAGATTCTCTGGTCCTTCTGACCTAACTATCAAAATAAGTCTTCTAGTAAGCTGGATGATATTCATAAATAACCAATAGATGGCATTTTCGACTCTGCTTCATATGATAATGACATTGTTGGGGATCTTAATAACTTGACACCAAAAGTGGATGTAGCTTCTAATCCTGTTCAGCAGATGCATAAAGACCATCCTACTACTCAAATCATTGGAGATCCTGGTTCTACTGTCAACACTCGTCGCATGCATAAGAAAGCAACGTCTGATCATCATGCTCTTGTGAGCCATATTGAGGACCAAAAGCGTAATAATCACACGAACTTTCTTCACTGTTTGTTTGCTTGTTTTCTTTCACAGGTGGAACCTAGATCAGTCTCTTATGCTCTTGAGGGTCAAAGTTGGGTGGAGGCTATGCAGGAGGAGATGCACCAGTTCTTGTTTCAGAATGTTTGGATCCTAGTTGACTTGCCAGATGGAAAGACAACAATTGGTACCAAATGGATTCTCAAAAACAAGAAAGATACGAGGGGTATTGTGGTGAGAAATAAGGATAGGTTGGTTGCACAAGGTCACACACAACGTGAAGGCATTGACTATACTGAAGTTTTTGCTCCTGTTGTTAGGATTGAAGCCATTCGTCTATTTTTTGCTTTTGCTTCTTTTGTTGGCTTTACGGTTTTTCAGATGGATGTCAAGAGTGAATTTCTCTATGGCAAGATTGATGAGGAAGTTTATGTCACTCAACCTAAGGGCTTTGTAGATCCACTTCATCCCAAGAAAGTTTACAAGGTGGTCAAAGCTCTATATGGACTTCATCGGGCTCCTAGAGCTTGGTATGAGCTTCTTTCCACTTTCTTGTTGAAACACGGCTACAGAAGAGGCACTATTGACAAAACACTATTTCTTAAAAGGAATACCAAGGACATCATCCTAGTTCAAGTGTATGTGGACGATATTATCTTTGGTTCTATTAATAAGGAATGGTGTGATGAGTTTGAACAACTAATGAAAGGAGAATTCCAGATGAGTGCCATGGGAGAACTTACATTTTTCCTTGGTCTTCAAGTCAAGCAACAGTCGGATGGAATCTTCATAATTCAAGACAAGTATGTTCATGAGATTCTTCAGAAGTTTGATGTGGAACCTCTTAGACTAGCAGCAACACCTTATGAAGTCACTAAAGTCAAACTCAAGAATGAGCCAGATCCTCCCGTAAATGTTGACATGTACAAGTCAATGACTGGCTCACTCATGTATTTGACTGAATCACGTCCGGATATTATGTTTGCAGTAAGTGCTTGCTCTAGACATCAGGTGGCTCCAACCGTTTCTAACTTGAATGCATTCAAGAAAATTTTCAAGTATATTAAGGCTCAACTCAATCTAGGCTTGTGGTATCCTAGAGAAACACCATTTGTTCTTGAAGCCTATAGTGATAGGGACTATGCAGGTGCTAATAATGACAAGAAGTCTACTACTGGTGGTTGTCAGTTTTTGGGTCGAAGACTTATCTCATGGTAATGTAAGAAACAGACAATAGTAGCTACTTCGTAACAGAAGCTGAATACATAGCTGCTGCTAGTTGTTGTGGACAAGTCTTGTGGATACAAAATCAAATGCTGGATTATGGGTTCAATTTTATGAACACCAAGATTTTCATCGACAATCAAAGCACTATCTGCATTGTGAAGAATCCTGTTTTTCATCAACGAACAAAACATATTGAAATTAGGCACCACTTTATAAGGGATGCCAATGAGAAGAAGTTGATACATGTTCTTAAAGTACATACGGATGATAATGTTGCTGATTTATTGACTAAAGCCTTTGATGGTCCATGTTTCAACCACATGGTGGTTCACATTGGAATGGTCAATCCTTGAGGTTAGGATTGAGGGGAGGCTAAGCCTAAGGGCAGGCTTAGTGTACATATTTCATTACACAGTCTAATATATGGTAATTTCTAACAACAGTTTTCATGGGTATTTGCGGTGTGTGCTACTTCTAGTGGAAGATTTTTGTCACTTCTAGTGGCTGTATTCAGCTCCTAGTGGGTACAAACCCTTATAATCATGTGGGGGGAAGTTTAACTTCCAGAAAAATAGGTTTTCCCCCTAATGGAAGCTTCTGGTTCACTTCTTGATTCATTGCTTGAATCCAAAGTCTGGGAGTTGGGATGCATTTCCCATCCCCCTTGCTACGGGTTTGATTTGTATTGCATAGGGTCGTGTGTTTGATTTTTCTCGCTACTTATTTGATGGAATGATTTGCAACCTTAGTAGTACTGGCTCTAGGAAGAAGTTTTGATGTACCCTAGGTTCTTGCAGCAGGTTCTTTTGTCCCTACCTAGAAATAGGGAGGAATATGAGACCCCCAAGCTTAGTTTAAAGGTCTATTCGAATATGGCACTTGGTTTTAAGGGTGTTTGGAGGCTTCTTTCTGATGATATGTTGGGCCTTGTCGAAGGGGATCCTAACGTGATTCCTCTGGCTAATGAAGCTGAGGAGGATGATCCTATGGAGGAGGAGCATCATGCTACTGGTGTGCCTCATGTGGAGGTGGAGGAGCCAGCTAAAGAAGTGGTGGTAGAAATGCCATCCACTTCAAAGGCTGCCCCCTCTTCTCTGCCACATAAGTCTCCATTTGTTGATACTCCCCTTCTCGTCTAGCTCCGCATTCTGCTGAGAAGCCATCTAGCTCTCATGCTCATGAAGATGACCCATTTGTTGCTTCTGGTCCTAATGATGCATTCCCCGATCCAAGTCCTCTTGGTGGGCAAGCGGAGGAACCTGTTACACTAACTTCTTTGCTAGCTCTTATGCACATGTATTACGCAAGGGTTGTTTCTTTGGAAAATGATCTAAATCAACACCGCAAGCTCACCCGGGACTTTGTCCTTCCATTGGCGAACAGAATTAAAGCATTGTAGTCCCAACAGAGGCGCCAAAAGAAGAAAATTGTGCGTTCTGATTCTGATGAGGATATTGAGGAGGATGGGCTGACTTTGTTAGCCAGGGCTGCTTTTGCTGATAAGATGAATGATGATTTACCTGCTCCTCCTAGTCCTTCATCAATTCCTAAGCCTGCTGATCCTAAGCCAATGGATGCTTCTACTGATCCTTCTGCTGGTTCTTCTCATGATCCCAAGGGCAAAGCCCCTATGACAGATGCACCTTCTCCTCCAAGGAAGCGTACTCGCAGACAAATTGAGGAAGAACGGTTAGGGGAAGAGGCTGCACCGCGATTGCAAGAGGATATTGATCACCAAGCTAGGGCTGAGGATGAAGCCCTTCAATAGCAGAGGCGTGAGTCGTTGAGGCATGATGCCATGCATTGGGATGATAATGATTGGATGAGAGTGCTTACTATTCTTACTTCTGATTACTCCCAGTTCACAGATATTTTGGGAGTTGATGTCAATCAACCTAATTGTATTCCACTGGCAATAGCTTTGATGAGAAAACAACAGTTGTCTCTTGCTGCTCAGCTTCGTGAGAAGCGCCGTAACAGACCTATGTCGAGAACAGAGGAGAGGAAGTTGATGCAGCAATATGTCAAGAATCAGTCGGCTGTGTACTTTCATGCTGGATAGACTTGGGAACGGGTTAGGGACTGTCCTTTGATGAGCTTAAAGATCTGTACCAGAAGATGATCAAGCGTCAAAACACACCGGTCCCTAAACGCTTTATTTATCGCCCCCCTCCAAGTGTTGTTCACACTTCTCAGCCTGCTGCTGCTCATACTTCTTTGTTTGGTGTTCCCATGGATACTTCTGGTATTCCATCTGTTGATGCTACTTCTACTGCTGTTCCTACTATCAGATATTCGGCTGTTCATATACTCAATCCCCGGTTCATCCTGCCGCCACCAATAAAGCTACTACCACTCCTACTACTCATCCCACCCCTGCTACTCCTGTTGTGGAGCCCACATCATCACCAGTAACCTCATCCACTGAGTAGCAAAATATGATCCTGTGGTTGGTGCAGACTTTGAGTCTACTACTGCTGATGCTACTGCTGCTGGGAAGGTCAAGGTTGAATCTTCTTCTGGTGTCTCTCACCTCGTCGCTCTATTAGAAAGAAGAAGGCTCGACGTGGTAAGTCTATTCCATTTGATAAGCGAGATCCTGCAAATCTTATTGATGATGCTTCAGATAGTGAGACAGAGTTACACATGGGTAAGGGTTGGATTGTCGCTTGGGAGGTTAGGCCATCCCCTATTGTTCGTGGTACATTCACTCATAAGATTACAACCAGTGATGGTTATGCTCGCTATGTCTCGGGACTGCAAAACATTTTGACATGGGTGGACTGTCGTGATCTTGTGTCGTTATATAGATTGGTGGATGCTAAGATTCCTTATTCTCCGAGTGAGTTGCCCAACTGGCCTGGCTTGACTCTCTGGGGTGATTTGAAGCTTATGTTAGATTCCCCTCCTGATGCTCCTCATTCTGGTGTATAAAAAGATCAACCTCGATGGGTGATCAAGAGGTGGAAACTTTATGCTGGTTGTGGGGTTCATGTGTTGGATCTTGAGACTGGTGCTGTGGTGTTTATGCTTACGGATATGGAGTATCTATTGACGATTGGTACTATGGAGGCTATGCTGGATTGTCATCTGCAGATATCTAATGCTCCTTCTGGGAATGAGTCTACCATGGCTACTACCTTGGTTGAAGGTATTCAAGCCCGGTTACATGTAGACAAACTTGTAGCTTCTGGTAAGTGATTGGGATGGTTCTTCTATTCTTGTGTTATACTAACATTATTTTCACCAATCTGTACAGTGATTGGTGACTCACATACATAGTAATAATAAAAAAAAGAAAAAAGGGAAAAAATAATACTTTTTATATAATATTTGCTTATACTTTGAAAATATGATGGAATTTCAAACTTGTACATAATATAATATTTGCTTATACTTTTCCATCATGACTTTGGTTTTCACTTTGATATTTTCACACTTGAGCTCTTTTGGGGTTACTTCTGGTGTTGGACCTGGTCCACACAACAAATGGTGCTCAACTCACCATGTTTCACAAACAAGAAAGAGTTGATTCACCATGAGGGTACGACTCTGGTGTGATAGTCAAATCCGTTGATGGTTTCCAGGTTACCCAAAACTGGATGGTTTTCACTTGCCATGGTCCTAGACTGAAAAGTGGCTAGTCCAAGGGGGTACGGCTCTTGGTAAAGATCTATATCAAATCCGTTGATAGCTGTAATAGCTTGCTCAAAGCTATAGGGTTTTCAGCTCACCGATGATTAATTGCTAAGAGTTGGCGAGTCCAGAAGAGTACGGCTTCTGGTAAAGACATATCAAATCCGTTGATGGATGTGATGATTTGCCCAAAATCATTAGGGTACCCCCACTCACCATTGATTTACGTTCTAAGAGTTGGGTTGGGTTCTGGTCTCCCAGGGTGATGCTTATTCCACCATAAAGACTGGCTAGCCCAAGAGCGAGCAGCTACTTGGTAAAGGCTCATCAAATCTTCTCATGTTGTTGTGAAGATTCAACAAGGTGCAGATTTGTTTCAAGCTTTAAAGAAGCTTCTAGGTGTTACTTGTTGCAGCAGTCTTTATGTTGTTCATGCTGATGGTTATGGTGCTGCTGTTTGTTTTGCTGTTCCAATCCTCAAGCTGTTTTGCAAGATCTACCAGGATACTTGAACTCAACGGGTCAAATTCAAGTTTAGGGGAGGATTGTTAGGACCTTTGGAATAGTTATTTGTAATAGGTATACTAGGAGGTATGTAGTTCCTCCTGGTCCTAGTAGTAGTAGGAGCAACACGTGCTCCTGGTCTTTAGAAAGTCAAACTTTATTATTTTAAGTAGTTTGTTAGGATATGCATGAGATATGTTAGGAAAGGATATGCATATCAGAATTACACGTTTTGGTTTAATGATGTACTCGGGTTTCCTTGTAGTATAAAAGGAACCATAGGCAGAAGGGTTAAACACACCTTCATCAAACATTATTCTAGTTCATATTAATATTAGAAATCCTTAGTAAAGGATCAAGTCATTATAGTTATTATGTTTCTTCTTGTTCATAGTATTTGTATTCCGCACTTATATTGTGTGATTCATCTAGAGTCTCTCTGTGAATAGACTTGTGATTACAGAAGTCGTTCACCGTCATTAACAGGTTGCAAGATCCACATCTAGTGGACCCTACAGTAAGGTACCATGGGATATGACATAGATGATGGAGAGTTTGCCATAAAAGCCAATGGATCTTGTGTTTTAGCATGTCTTTCATACCTAACTTCGTTAGCTTCATCTTGATTCATCTTCAAATAATCATATACTTGAGTGTAGTCCACGACATGAAGATCCATGGTTTCGTTGACGAGAGTGACATATCGTGACCATTCATAAGGAAGATTATCAAGAAATTTGATGTTGGCAGCAATTTTTGCAGGTTCATGTTTGTTTCTTCTAAGATGATTCATAAGGGTTGAAAACCGATGATAGTAAGGTTCAATTTGTTCCCCTTCGGTAGAGGTAAATTTCTCCCGTTCACGAAGTAAATTAGTCTCCTTTTCTTGTAAACCAATTTCACTCCCCTTCATCATTTTCAGGATCCTAAGCCACATCTCGTGTACGGTTTCACAACTATCGACAACAACATAAACATCTTCAGAGAGTCCCATAAGAATTACTTGAATTGCTTGATCATCAGCGTCGAGTTATCTAGATTCAGCTTCAGTTAGTTCTTCATCCGTTTGCTCATGACTTGAGTCTGCTATCGGGTTAGCATTCGTGGGGTCCCTAGGTAAAAGAATGTTTCTTCTAACATACGGACCTTTTTGAATCGATTTGATAATCAACTTTCGCAAAGGTTTACATTTTGCATAACGAAGGAGACGACTAGCTCATGTAGTGTAATTCTCCTTGGTAAGCATGGGTGGGCGATTCTCAGTACCCGTAGCATAAATATCTTGTTGAGACGTCATCGTAGAAGTCATGTGTAAAACAGGATCTCAATTCTTAGAAAGCGGAATTATGAGTGTTGTAGTTAAACCCCCTAAAATGAATCCCCTAAGAATGTGATCTCGAGAAACTAAAAAAATTCTTCAATACCAACAAAAACTCACGATCGAAATTTTTTCGGAATAATATTGTGAAGATTTCGCAATGACAAAAAACCAAGTCTTCGCAATGTTTAAAAACCAAGTCTTCGTAATGTTTAAAACCTAGTCTTCGCAATGTACAAAAACCAAGTCTTCGCAATGTTGAAAAAACCAAGTCTTCGCAATGTACAAAGACTAAGTTTTCGCAATGTTGAAAAAACCAAGTCTTCGCAAAGTACAAAAACCAATAAGCAAACTCTTCGCAATAATTCAATGCAACCTTCGTAATAAACACAAATGATATCTGTCGCAATACACGCAAGAATATTCGCAATACAAAACATAAATTCTTCGCAATGGCAAACTTGTTCTCTGTCGCAATAAGTATATCGCAGCTTCTATCGCAATCCAGAAACCCTATCGAAATCTCTATCGCAATCCAGAAACCCGATCGCAATCCCTATCGCAATCCAGAAACCCTAATGTATTATGATGGGAAGATGTCGCAATGTGACGATTGATAAAAAAAAAGTAAAAAATGAGATTTTTTGCTTAAAATCTGTGATTTTAATCAATCTAAAGTACCCAAAACCCTACCACAACTAAGTACGAGATTTGTGAATCACTTGGAACAATAAAAACACAAAAAAAAATTTGGATCTTGGGATTTTTATATCAAAAACTAATGAAAAACAAGAAAACTAAAACAACACCAAAGAGCTATCCACGAATCCCTTGGCGAATGATACCACTTGTAGGTTTTAACACACGACTACTTGAACTATAAAGAGATGAAGATTAAAACAAAAAATAAAGATTAGATTAAGATGTAGAATAAAAGAGAAAACAAAAGTTTGTGATTTCTTAGTGAGAGAAAGACATGATGTTTCTTTCTCTACCAACTACGAAAATGGAAAACACACACATACAAATGAGGTGCTAGGGGACTTTTATACTGCAAGTGTAATGTATAGAACTCCTTCCTCATTTGTGTGTTCGGGACTAATTCTCGTTACATACATAACATAAACTAAGAACTCTCGACACCGTTAAATAGCATTTTCCACGAGCTTCACAACGGTATATTATATGACCATCACTTTAAATACGACTAACACTTCCATTTGCCGTGATTCTCTCACGGCTTCTTAGAAAACTTCATCTTGAGTTTCCACTTTTAAATGCTTCATCATTTCCCTCCGTGGATCGAGTCATGCTTCCTAGAAACATCTCTTTTGAACCCACGCATGATTCAAATGAAGATGGAAATGTCTCTCAAGACGACTCTCTCAACCCTTTCTATGATTTGTCATCCTCTATCTCTTAATTGCCTTCTCTAGACATTGATTCCGACTATCAATATTGTCTCAATCTTCATCTTCAAGAACGCTTAAGAAGTGAATCAAGGCAATGAGGAAATGCTCATGGATGAATGATACATCCTACTCTTGAATGGTTCACATGTGTGTAAACATGTTTGGATTGTTGAACATTATTTCTTTTGTTCTCTTTAGGATGTTGTGTTTTAACTAATAAATTTTTTTTGGATTATTTAGTATTTTAATCCTAATTGTGTATGTAATCGATTCTTTGATTTGCATAGCTTTGTGCATATTATGTGTTAGTTAGCTTCCTAGATGTTGATTAATAGTTCACTTTAGCTTAATAAACCTTTTATGTAAAATCTGGGCTAGCAAAAGTTTCAGGAAATGCATTTTATGGAACCCTCTGGGGGCGGTTCTCTATCTGTCTCGCGGTTCTTTAGCGATAACAAACTGTGACCCTACATAAGGAACCGTCGTTGTTAGTTCCGAGAGAATCTTTGCTTTACACTGTTCTCCATTGATCTGTGTAAACATTGATAAAACTTTTGCAAAAACCTTCACTTTCCTAAACTAGGCTACCTAATGTCATTATTCACCTAAAATAATTTTAACCCATTACTAGTTTGGATCATCCCTTCCTCTTCTTAAACCCTCTCTTGTTGATTGTGTTCTTCATCCATTCAACTTCTCTCTTAACCGAAACTCACAACCATGGTGTCCACTAGAACATCCAATTCTTCCAAAACTTCCTCTTCCAAAAGAAACCTTAAGATCAAGATTAAGTTACCTAAACTTGTTTCTTCATCTTTTCACACTCCTAAAAATGAGATTTCTCCTATTCTCATTTCCTCATCACCTTCACCACCCCTTTCTCCATGCAAAACCAACTCAACTCATGGTACTAACCATTCACATGGTTCTACCTCTTCCTCATTCCAATCAAGAATTAATGAGTTGTCCGTACACTTCACGCCTAGTCCTCCCTTAGATGGGAATACTCAACCTCAATCTCTACAAAGCATTCCCTTTGTCCTTGAGCCTCTGGTTACCTCTCCTTTCACTCCACCAAATTCACCCATCTCACCCATATCACCCTTGGACACTATGCCTCTACCACCTCCTCCTCCCTATGCCTCCTCTATTGGGCATTCATATTTCTCACTTCATGGGTGATCCTTACTTTTTTGGTTTTCTAAAGGCTCATGAAGCCAATTGTCCATGTTGTCTCTATAACAACTATATCATTCAAAACCTAAGGTTGGAGATGCTTGGTCTCTATAGGAGGTTTCATGATTTCTTTCTTGCCTTGTTCTCCATGCCTCCTCCTCCTAGGAGATGAATGATGATTTTCACAATCAAATGTTTTTAAAGAAAGTCAAGACAAAGAAGACTATGATATCAAGAACTAGTTTTAGCCAACTTTGTATTAGTTAGTTGTTATTTCTTTTCTTGTATTCCATTTCCTTCATGAGCTTTTCATGAAGATGTTCTATGAATTTAGTTTTATGTGTTTCAACCTATGTGGTCACATTAATCAACTTAAATTTATTTAAAATTGAACCTAAATCTATCACAACCTCTAAAACTTGACTTAAAATTCGATCAAAATGTTATCTAAATATTTTGTCACCCTTTGTCAAGACACTCTTTGTGAGTGTGTTGCTTTTATGTAACCCTAGCATACTCTAGTGCTAAAAGAGGTAAAAATCCAATATTTTAAATTTTTAAAGAGTCTAATTTTTCTTCAAAAATTTTAAAAACCATGGTTTCACGTCACTGTACGCGGCTCTATAGCTAGTCGCGCGGCTCCATATCGATATGGAACTGCGCGTTCCTTTAAGGAACTGCGGACAACAAAGCCACTTTTGGCTTATTTTTGGTCTTTCTTCTTTGACCACTGTCTTTGTTAAAATTCCTTGTTTACCCAATTTGGCTAAACATTCCCTAAAACCTTTTGTTTTTATTTCAAATCTTTGTCTTGTCTACTTTCTTAAAATTCTTCTCTTTTGGGAGTTCTTCTCTTCATCCCTCATAATGCTTAACTCTTACATTCCTAACCTTGACATATCTTTGTCACAATCTTCTCAACCTAAAACTTCTTCTTCTAAGCTTTCAAAGAAACCGAAAATCACGGTTCGACCTATTTGGATCAAGAAGAACAAGAATCCTCATGATTCCTCTTCTCTAAAATCCTCCAATAATTCTTCTTTCTCTCTGATTAAATATTGGAATGAGACTTACTCTATAAATCCAATTACCAGAGAAAAGGAAATTCTTCCACCACTACCTAAACCTTTCAGCTCTCCACAACTCAATGACCTATCTTCTTCCCCAAATCTCACTAGGCATCGTGAAAACATCTCTCATCCATTATCTCCCTCTCCACCAAAATCTCATTTTGATGGTCCTCCCCCATCTAACAACTTTGTTTTGCATCATGGTTCCTCGTTGTGCTTGTTGTTGATTTCAACAAAATGAACTTGCTCATGTTTATGACAAGCTAAATTTCCTTGAATTCCTCCTCACACGACCTCCTCTCCAAGTTGTCGTTCCCGTTAACAAAACTTCGAATGATGCTTCGTCGTCTTTCTTTTCCAACTAAGGCACATTTTGTACTTTAGTTGTTTGAGTCAATAAAACTTAAGCAATCTTGGAAGATTATCACTACTAGAGTAGTTTATGCTTTGTGGTTTATTTTCCATATATTTTGCTTTAAATATTCATATTGTGTGTATGAATATTTTTCTTGTATGTTCTTTCATATATGTGTAATATGAATGTTATGTGTGTTATCTATTTCCCGCTAATTCTTTTTCACACATTTGTTAAAGAGTTGATCATGGTTAATATTTACAATTGATTATGGGTGATTCCTTAATTTCTAAATTTTTAACCCCTTGACAATTTAATCATTTTTTATTGGTTTGGATGTTTCTTTTCTTCCTTTATTCCACCAATTGAACTTTGATGTTTCAACATACACACTTTGGACATACATAGCAAATACTTACTTCTAATTTGGGATTTCTTTTCTTCCTCCCTCTCAAGTTAGTGAGTAGGTAGTGCACATATATACATTGGTGTTTCTTTTCTATCTTCTAACCTTTGTGTTGCATGTCACCTAAGCTCTCTCACTTGGTGCCCCAAACAAGGGGGAGTAAGCACCAAGGGAGAGCTACTAGCAAAGTCTGGTTCTTCTCTTCTTCAAAGACTTGTGCTAACCTTTTTGCTTCGAAAAAGGGGGAGAAATGATAGTGATAAACTCGTTAATAATTCGAAGAGTTTTGTATTTTACGTAAATGAGTTTATAGTTTGTCGTAATCAAAAAGGGGGAGATTGTTAATGCAAAGCAATGCCTAAAAACGTTGTTAGTGCTAACTAATCTTTCTTATTTTTTATCACGACAAATTACAAAGACATTTAGCATAAAATATAATCGTAAAACGAATTATCTAACAAACACTATCATCAAGGTAATAATCATTACACTAACATATCTTAATCATGTTTAGTGATCATAAAAGTGATTAGCCTTAAAACTCACTTTTGTCAAATGTGACAAAAGATTTTTAATAAAATTTATTTTTAAGAAAACGTTTTATTAAAATGAAAATATAAA